>CAAKHG010014869.1:6718-19611 GCA_901007715.1 Dactylopterus volitans | reverse complement strand
GAGATTCTTGGTTAAGCAGTGACCTGGTGATGCGCGCGTGTGTGTGTGTGTGTGTGGGAGAGAGAGAGAGAAACAGGGCAAGGCTGGCTGTGCTCAGACCAGTCCAGTAATTATACTGGCTTTATATAGCTGTGGTCTGAGATTCATGGACTGAGGAAAACATCTACTGGGCTCCACAGATACATGAATCCCACACATGAACTCAAAGTGAGCAAGTGAAACTTCTGGAACGAATCATCGTTGACATCAATGACCCCGTAAATCCAGCGTCACACCGGAAGAGTTAGAAACAAAGCTCAAAATATTGCTACGTGTTTCATTTGTTTGAGGCGTGATACATTCCTGATAAGTATCATGACTCCATTATTCCTTTTGTCAGATTGCACGACATTGTGTGTGCAATGGAGAAAAATTCAAAATGAAAAAGAATTATTAGAAAGAAGTTGGCATTCATGTCCGTTTGCTTTTAAGTGGAAAAATCCCAACGTGGTGTGCAAACATGTTGAAACCCATACTCCCGCTTATCATTATTCTCTCCTTGCAGCTTATTTCCCAGTCACCAAGCCAGGCAAGAAATATGACATTGATGTGACATTTCCTTATCTTATCAAATACGTGTTTATTTTTTATTTTTTAATATGTACACATATTTTTGCACTAAACTGTGGCGGAGGTGGACGTCTGTGTGATTGCAACGCAAGCATCCGGGTAGCTTCAGCTGACATTCCCTACCTTAACCCAGCCTTGTTCTGTGATTTAAATCAAAGCGCCGGCATGTCTCCTGTGAAAGTGTGGCACAGGCTTGTAGAATTCCACTTTAGAGGCATTAGCTTTCAAGTCCATGTGTGTGTGAAAATGACAAAAGAGCGGCATGCGCATCTGTGCAAAGACAGTCTGAGGCTCATATCTGATCCAGGGTTTGAGCTGCGGTCGTGATAGAGGTGGTTTTGATTTTTGTTGGGTTTTTTTTTTGGCCACCTCGCAGTGCCTCGGTCGTGCTGCTGCGCCGCTTTGTTCGTTTGTGGGAATTTGGCAGGCGCGAGGTGACATGGACACAAAGCAAGGGATTTAGGATGCTGTGGGATCCCGACTGCTCTCAAGATCACGTCTTTTAACAAAAGCTGTCTTTTAGAGCAACCGTGTGTGGATTAACAACAAGCAGCCCAGTGAGGCGTATAGTTTTCAGCTTGGAATGGCCTTGGCTCTGGTACAAAGCAAACACTGGCATGAGCTCCTTTTAGCTTCATGGAGATATTGACTTGTATGTTGTTTTTGGATATGTCTTGGTTGTCTATTGCTGACTTGTTGAGGTCCGGGCTTTTCTTGATTGCATGAGTCCTGCCCATTGCAGGAATGCTTCGTCTTCCGAGTGTTTATCCTTGTTGACCCGCTGCCTCTAAGCCCGGAGCCTCAGGATATGTGATATGAGAACAGCTTCAATGTGAGACCAAGAACCGGCACAAGGTGTTGTTGGAGTCGGGGACGTGCAGAGACCTTTCACAGAATGTCCTTAAGCTCAAAGCAGCTGACTGAGACAAAACTCACCTTTCTAGAGCGTGAGTAGTAGAAGAAAAGAAACACCACGAGAGTCACAGAGTGCACCCGCAGCAGTCAAATGCTGCAGAGCCGCGTCGCATCAGTGTTTATGGACATTCTAAAAATAATGAACATTTAAGGGCTGATGAGTTAATAAGAACCATAAAAAAATGTAAATATATGAATGCATCTTTGCACCCATATTCGTTTCATGACTCATTTTGATCCAACTTGGAATTGATTAATTTATTTATTGTATGAATCAAATCAATTGAAATCTAAATTCATAAATAGTCTTAAATCAATTTATGCTTCAATTAAAAGATTTTTTTTTTTAATTCAATTCATATTGACATGTCTCATGAGATTTGTCATGCTCATATGTATATATGAACATATTATTTCATGTTGACAGATCTTTCATGATATATATACGAGTAAAAGCTGTGGGGGAAAGCTTCTGGTGAGCGCTATTTAGGATGTTGTCTCATGGTGAGATACAAACACCCGGTGGATGTGTCCTCTGCCCTCTGCTGAGGCATTTCAGCTGCTATTTATTAGAATCACTCTGGATCTCGAGATCTACATGACTGACAGGACTAAATGACTCTGAGCATTCATGGAATGACTCATTGACATCCTTGACGATATTTATCAAGGATGCTGAAACTTGTCAAGCAGATTTCCAGATGAACCAAACCATTATGTTGCATTTCATAATTAATGCCTGCTTATTCATAAGCAGCATTAGGCTGAAAAAAAAAATAAAAAATTACATGCGCTGTCAGTTGCGCAAGTGAAGGTCCCGCGAGCCTTATCTGCTCCATCTGTCGAGAAATTCAAAACGTTACAGTGAATCTTAGAGCCGTCCTTCTCAAAGTCATAAACTGGATTTAGGGCTGAGCACATCCCCGAAGAACCCGGCGCAGCTAAAACCACACTTTTAAACGTCTGTCTAGTTGATGCAACCACAGCTCAAAACCCGCCGAGGCCAGTTGAAAGAGACAGTATGACAGAGATTTTTTTCCCCCCCTCTAGCTATATCTTTAAGAGGAGAGTAAATCTGTAAGCAATCATTCCAGATAGCGCCGGGGTTTTTCCTTTGACCTTTCCCGCTCTGTGAAGTTGGTAATGGGAATGAATGAGGGCCAATTACACTGAGGGATGAAACGAAACCTGCACACAGTGGATGTCTTTTCAGTAGCACCGGCACTCAACCATGAAATATGTTCCTTCACAGCGGTTAATAGCGAGACCCGGGGTCAGGTTCTTCTGAATGCATTCGGTTGCTGACAGGTAAAGTTGGCTTCAAGTGTTTGTGCGTTTTATCAGCGCAAATCTTTCCAGACACGGACAAAGGCTTCGCTGCAGGCTAAAGCTTTTTATCAAGTCGACCTTTTGAAAGCCCCCCCAGAAGACAGACCATTTATGATTAAATAGTACAGTTATCATCACATATAGGACGCAGTCCCAAAGGAAAAAGCCACATAAACATGCAGGTTGGGTCTGACTGGGTACCTCAAACTCAGATGACAAGGTGAATTCCAAAGTTAAAAACACGAGGCAGGAATGCCAGGAACGTGGGAAATGACAGGAATCACATTACACGTATCCAGTGATGGTTACAGTGGTGGAGGCAGCAGCAGCAGCAGCAGCACCAGGCGGCAGTTCCTCCCTCGCACGAGCGCAGTCGGGGAACATTAATTATCGTCAGACAGATGGTCGGCTAAACCCGCTAATCTGCTGTTTCTGATTCCACGAAGTAATCAAAGGCGCAGAAAGTCGTCAACAGGGAATCAAAGGATTCTCCCACCACATCAGCAGCAACGCCAGGTCACTGGTCGTACCAGAGGCCTGAGCGTTTCCTCGTGTATGAATTCAACTTTTCATCTGTAGAACTGTGTCATTTCCTCTTCACGCAGGCTCACTTTCAGGGGTGGAAAAAAAATATTGAATTGCATTACCATTAGAACACTTTTATTGCAAACATTTCAGACCTTTAGGACTTTCCAGCTGGATACTCACGAACACAGTTTGCGTTTTCAGTCTCCTGTTTCACATCAAACACACCAGTGATGGTTGACAGCCAGGCTCCATGATAGGATCTATACATTCCAGTAAGCAGAAAAGCCTTGACAGCCAGCGCTCACCGGGTAAACGGACGACAAATTCAATAATGTTGGCAATTAATTTTCACGGTTCCACTGTGGATTGTGTCTCCGAAAAAAGTAATAAAACAAATGATCCTTCTGGGGCACACTAGCAGGAGCCGAGTAAATCTGAAAACCAGCCAGTGGAAAAGAACGTGGAGAGGGTTTCCTTCATTATGTAACAGTCGCTCCTCTTAACTTTTCCACAAAAGGTACATCATGAACTAGCCAGAGCCCACCGACCATTGCTGAGGTTGTTTAATGTGTTTGGGCCTATTTACATCTTAACTTTAACTGCATTGACTTCCCGAAATGTTCTTGGAAGTAAAGCGCTCAGCAAATGCACTGTTCCATCTGGACAAAGTCAACTAACCTGACGTCTCCATGACGCCTGTCTATTCTGCAGTGTGAATTATTGCATTCTGCACGTCAGTCATTGCCTGTTTCCAGCGAGCAAACACATGCTTGCACAACATTATTCAGTGCTTATCAGATTTGGCTCAGGGGCTTTTTTTGGGGGGGGGGGGGGCTTTGTATGTCTTTAAAACAGCGGTGTGTCTGTGTTTGTAAGGGGGCGTGCCCACTTTCACAGGTGCACAGTGAAAACACACATCATGAAAATAGCTCACTTGGCCTGTAATGACTAGGTAATAGATGATGACGCAGCAATAACTGGTAAACTCCCATCTGGATCGCTGAAGGCAGCGACTGGGTCCGCTGATGCACACTCTTATTATGGGCTTGGCAGGGCTGGCTGGCAAGGTAACTGATAGTTACCCCGGCCGGGATATGAAGGCTGGCATTATCCTTGATGTGCATGGGGAGGTGGAGGTGCAGGGCGGGGCAACCAGAATACACAGGTGGCCTTCATCGAGTCACTGATTACAGGGTTTGAATGATCTCTTGACATTAGGAACACTTTCACCCTTTGAAGAGCACACCTTTGGGTATTATAACGCACACTTTTTAGTGCTTTTAGTGCTTTGTCACTAACGGATGCATCATGTCCATTTTGACCTGGAATGACCTTGAAAAGCTGAGAACCAAACCCTCTTTTAATCCACATCTTTTTCGCATCTTATCCTTATACAATTTCCGCTGGGATTTATTAAGTGTTTCTGAAAGTCCAAATAAGAAGTGCTGCAAAGCAACAGTGGGACTCAAGTGGTAGTTTCAGGATGGTGACGCATGTAAGGAGAGAGGAACACCTTTTAACATGAGTCGAAAGAAATTTGTTTCTACTGTTTTTGATGCTTCTGGTTGATCTCATTAACTGTCAAGATTTGGAACAACAGCAGTTGTGTGTTAAATTGCCGTTGCGGCGCTAGCTAAGTGCCCAGCAACCATGGAGTGTACCTGTCTGGACTTAAGGCCCATCTATGCTCATTTTACGTGCGTGAAAATTTACAAAAAACCCAACAAATCCCCCAGGAGCAAGCACTTGGCGACAGCGGCAAGGAAAAACTCCCCTTTAACAGGCAGAAACCTTGAACAGTGAACAGAGCCTAGCTCGAGGTGGGCGGCCATCTGCTTTGACCGGTTGGGCTGACAGAGAGAGAGGGAGAAAGAGAGGGAAAAGGAGTGGGATAGAGAGAGGGAAAAGGAGAGTGGGAGGGAGAGAGAGAGGGAAAGAGCGAGAGAGCGAAAGGAGGGTTGGGGGATGGGAAAAGAAATGCACAATAACATCATCAACAGTAATATAATAATGATAATGGCGGTGGAGGTCCGTGATGGCCATAAAAGTCTCTGCAAGACAAGAAAACAACTCCAGGGAAGAAGTTAATTTAAGTCATATCCCGCACAGGACTCCACTTTTCCTTCCCTGCATTCGAAATCACGTCCAATTCACCTTCCGATCTTCCCAACTGTTCTTTAGGAGTTCTCTGTCCGTCAACCATGAGTTGTTGAGTTCCCATATTTGCAGTCTTTAACTGCTTCTCTAAACTGATGGCACCCATCAATTTAGCTTAAACATGTTTTTTTTTCTATAACGTTTGGCATTTTACATTGCTGTTGGGGATTAAATTGCTTTGCCTCAAGTGGCATTTCAAGGAACTGCAGTTTTTGGCACTTTGGCGCTGGCTTCCTTGGTCAGCTCCAGAGTTTGCCACTTGCTAACGGCAGTAATGATCTCATCTCCGTGCCTTTTTCTCCTCGTTGAGAACATTCTCATTCATGTTGTTAGCGTACTTTGCAGCTCACTTGTAGTGCCGCTAAGCGTTACTCGCTGCTCGCAGGCGATCTGAGCCCGTCAGCTCAAATTACATAGCGCAAAGCGGCGGTCAGAGTGGGAATGACAGACCTGCCATGCTCCCTACTACAAGTCAATGTCCCATCAAAAGGGCTTGTGTAGCTGTTTATTGGAGCTTTGAACTCATTCATAAAATGAATGATGTGGAAGAGGATTATCACAGAACTGACTCTGTTTCATTTATTACTCTAACGTTGCGTTGCTTGTTTTTGCTTAGAAGGTCCAGCCACAGTCCTCACAAGTACCTTTCACACAAATAAGTGCCATCACAAGGCACCTGAGCTGGTTTCGGCAGCCTCGGCTCGGAGTCATGTCAGTGATGTCATTGCCATGAGTAATACTTTCCTATACACAGCTGAAAAAATAATTCATTAAGTCAGGTCTTGTTTGTTGTACCAGACTGGAATGACAGGTTCAGGTCTTTCATGGCTCTCAGGTCTAGAAGTTTTTTTTTTTTTTTTTTTTTTGACTCACTTAAGAACTTGTCATAGAGAAGAGGCCCCTGCACACCCTCTTCTCTCAAACTCTGTGACAATAACGATGTTTTGCAAAAGTGGGCTCATATTTTTAAATGCAATTTCATCCAATTATGGTACCATTAAAATGATTCTGCTAAAGTATGCTCTGAGATCAAATGGAATGTTATTACAGTACTTTCAAAAGACGGAATACGCAGCTTGAAATAACACGGCTGCAGACATTCATCGGAGGACTCATCAGAGGAGCACTTTTGAGAGGGTGGAGGAACGCATTCATGGATGAGCGAAGCCTGGAGGCTGCAGCTGGTTTGGCGGACAAGATGCTCCAGATGCTTGAATGACCCACCTCCACTGACCGCATACATTAAAGATTACAGGCTAAGTGTCGGAAGATTTGGGGTCCTTCATATCGACGTCTTTACCCCTAAGTATCAAAGTTATGCTAAAAAAAAAAAAGGAGGAAGAAAGGTACCAATACGTATACACGCAGACACATCCAACAGACGCTTAGTTCCCGTCGATCCTGTGGTCTCCGGATCCCATGTAGTCTCCTTTTAGATGCTGCTATTTACAGTAAGAAAGCAACGACCACAGTTGAGCTAACCACCAGTGGTGCAGCAATGTGGAATGCATATTGTTTCTAGGAAAATGAGGGGCTGTGGGGCCACTATGACAGCAGACCCCTCGAGCAAAGAAGTATATGAACGCATCAGGATTTAGCTCGATAGATGGATGGGTAGATAGATAGATAGGTAGATAGGTAGATAGATAGATAGATAGATAGATAAAATAGATTATGATTGGCCTCTGTGCAGTCAGTCATACAGTAATTTTAGGGTGTGGAAGTCTCCTTGAAATGTTCAAGCACTTGCGGGCCGCAACACGGCAGCTGCTGGCATCTGTGGCAAGAGTCAAACCACAAGCGGAGAACATCCGTGTGTGTGCGTGCGTGTGTGTGCGAGACAATCGAGTGCCCAAGAGACCTCCTTACTAATCATTGGCCATCTTTAAAGTGGCTCTTGCAGCTTCCCCGACATGTGTAATCGACATGAAAAGGTCTTCAACTTGTGTCCATGTGAGGAAAGTCCCGGACTGCCAGAATACAACCACTGCAACACCTGCTAGGCGGCTTTTACGAGCATTTCAGGAGCAAAGCCTTATTACACGTAATGTTTTAGTTTGCCTAAAGACATGGAGCTCAAAGATGTTTATATCATGGGTGTAATAGTCACAGTAATTGTATAATTTGATTTACTAATGTGACTCCTAGTGGCTCATGAGCTGCTGTGCATGAAATTTGCTGAATAAACACCTGCCCAGTCCCGTTTCCGAGTCACTCATGGAAGTGATTCATATGGCAAGCAGCCTCAATTAATTTCCTGTACTAATTGGAAAGTTAATTTCTCATCCCAGTCAAACAAAGAGTCCATTGAGAGTGAGGTTACCGGCCACGCGGGCTAACTTTCACCTGTGTTATGTCTGCCAGTGACTCGCTCAGAGACACACATGGCCCCGCTGCCAGTGACAAGAGCCAGGAGCCGAATGAAATAACAGAAACGAGAAAAGCAGCATAATCAAGGTGGAAACTTGAGCAAGTCAAGGAGGGAACGTACTCAAACGGCCTCGTACGCTGAGAGAGGTTATATCTGAACACCTCCACATAATTAGAATCACTTGCCTCTTTCTTCTCGACCGTGTGTCTTGACCTGTGTTGCATTTGTAACAGCTTCCTTTTTGAATCCTTCTTGATAGCTAAGATGGGTATAGCACGTGTACACTATATTCACACAATAAAATATGCTGTATGAAAAATTAAATTACATAACAGCAGAGAACACAGGTACCGTAGCTTCAACTTAGCATAGAGTACTTTGAATTTTCGTATTTAAAAGACACTTCAAGTGAGCCGATGATACTTCTCCATTTTTACTTCAAGCAGTAACAACTATTTTACTTTCAAATAACAGTTTAAGTTGATGGAACACTGATGTTTAACAGGGAGAGCTGCATTTCTGTGGTTCCTACTCAGCACAATCAGCGCATGTTTTTTGCATTTTGTGCAAGCACCTCATGGTGCTCAGAGGCGAGCTCTCATTACGGATACCGTGGCAGAGGCGGAAAAGACCGAAGCAGGCGATTAAGCAGGAAGCAGAGACAAGAAAAAGAATTGAGAACACTCACTAAATTTCACTGCTGGCTACTGCATTTTAGCACACAATTTTCTGTGGGTTCACATGCTGATGGCCAAAAGTCTTCACACCTCATGTTCAAACATGTGTGCCTTCCTTTCCTGTCCCACTCTTTTGTCAAAACTGTTTCCCCCCCTCTAAACACTGTCAATAATATCGATTTTATCTATTATGAGCTTTCTTACACCTGAACACAGAAAGACTTTCTGCTGTAAACATAAAACCATCTGAGCTCTTCCAACCACGACCGCACACCTACATTTTGAACCTGTATTTATTTTCATCTGAAGCCAATAAAGACTTCCTTCCTGCCTTGAAGCCACAACAGTGAGAAATCTGGAACATGACACCACCCATCAAGCCACAGTAGCTTTTTTTCTTTCCTACGCCCAGCCAGAATACAGTGTTCCGGTCAGTCAAAAATGCCTCAGCTTAAATGTGACGTGATGCACGATTCCTTCCTCAAGCTAATATTTATCTTTCTGAATTGAATTTTCACACGATTACATCAGGAAACCAATAGAAGCAGCCGCCAGCGCAGTGTTTTCCGCATGGACTCCCACAGAGATGCCAGAGGACTTTATAAGACAGCCTTATTTCTGCTCTTTAGAAAAACCCTGAGACCCTTTTAACAGGAGTGCACTTGAACAATGAGCCCCTGGCTCTGTCTCCATTTGAGTTTTACTGAATTATCACCCTGCGCTCAGAGAGCAGAAGTGGTCGAAGGAGACCTATTGGTCTAGAGGAGACAAATCCAGATTTTAATATGGAAAATAAGGGAGCTAAGTTGCCTGGAGAGTCAAAATTGTGGCACAGACAAATATTGTTATGTAACCAGTACTCTGAAGCTTTATCCTATCCTTATATAAGGGTATAAAGAGCGCAGTGAGTTAGGCACATATATTTATTTATTTGTTTGTTTGTTTATTTTTGTAAGGTTATGGGCTCTTGTAATGAAATATCACACATCACACAGACTGCTGATTTGATGATCGGATGATTTTGGATACTGTAGATGAGCAGAATCATTTTGGGATTCCCTCCTCTCTTGTCTTTGTTCTTATTCCTAATGGAGGACTATTTTATATTCAATTGATTCGGTAAATCAGTATCAATATTTTCAAGTACACAGTGTCTTCATTTTGAGTCCCAACATACATTACATACATTATATATATATATAGTTACAAAGAACTATTGAGTAATAATTGCAATAATGCTAAACTTATGGAATGTAATGTTATCTACATGCAACCTGTTTCCTTCTCAACTTGATTCAAATTTCATTTCCAGTAACCTGACCTCAGTTCACTGACTCATTTGCATGGGTGATCACAATGGCACCATTTTGAGAAAAAAAACACCCATGACAGCTGATAAACGGTGACTTGTGTTCAGTCAGCCGAGCTGGCTGACTGACTTAAAGCAGCTTTGGTCTTCATGCAAAACATGCATGACACTTCACCATGAATCAAAGGTTGTTTTTTTTTAGAATTATTGATATATATTTACCTTGTTTTCGGATGGCTTATCAAAACAGGAAGTCTCTTTTGTTGTACCTCATATCACAATTTCACAAAGGGTTTAAACGCACACACAGTCACTAAATAGAAGGGCGTAGTCTCCACCCAGAAGGTCCTCTTTCTCTACTTAGTGCATCCTCAGTACAGTACAATGAGCTACTGAATCAAATCAAATCAAATCAAATCAAATCAAATCAAATCAATTTTATTAATATAGCGCCAAATCACAACAGAAGTTGGATTTATTCTAAATGCTTTTAATTCTTTCCCAAGCAGGGAAACATTCACAAGCCCATGATTATGCACATAAACAAATTTTCAAAATGTACTGCATACGTACTTCACACATTAAAAATGATTGTTCTCATCCTAAACACTAACACAATGCCGCCTATCCTGATATATCCTGAACGACCGAGCCCCACTGTTCTCATACATACATGGTGTTTCTCGGACAACGAACAACACGTTTGCTGGTCCTCTTCCTCATTTCATGACAGGAAGTGAGTCTGCAGTCAGACGCAGAGCCGTCACCACTCTGTGGTGACAGGTCACTGCTGAGGACTCGGGTGAACATGGCGCTTCTTTAGCACCCGGCTCCGCCACCACAGTGCCCCGTTCGGGCCGTCGTCTCTTTCGCCAGGCTTTGTGTCGTCACAGCAGACAAACAGGTGAGTTTCCTCAGCTTGCACCTCGCCCAGCTTCTGTTATGGGTATCGCCGCTGTTACCCCAGAGATGACACCGTTATTTCCCTATGATGCAACTCACAATCATACGTCACATGGGCAGGACGTGCCGGAATGCATAAACACGCACATGTAAATTCTGTACTTTAACTCATGCTTTGCAATTTGGGAACAGGATGAAGCAAACTTTGAATTTAATGGCATTAATCACCCCTGAGCTGTCAGTATGTAGAAGCGGGTGCTGCAATGGAAAACTGCACTCGATAGCATCTGTTCTCAGCTTCCCCATTCTGAGATGATTGTGTCAGTTTATATGGTCAGCTCATAGGAAGCTTCCGACTTTGTTGTAAAGGATCAGAGCGATTAGATGTATCTTAAACAGATCAGAATTTGAGTGGAAACTT
This sequence comes from Dactylopterus volitans, assembly GCA_901007715.1. Taxonomy (NCBI): domain Eukaryota; kingdom Metazoa; phylum Chordata; class Actinopteri; order Syngnathiformes; family Dactylopteridae; genus Dactylopterus; species Dactylopterus volitans. Next base: position 8,392 of record CAAKHG010014869.1, on the reverse strand, counting down.
TCAAGAGTGCCTTTGTATCTATCTCCGTCTCATGTGAGGCTGGAGTCTGGTCCGTCTGGAGGATGGGTAACATGATGCGAGGTGTGAAGGTCAGCAATCAACTCAACACAGAAAACTTTGACAGCTCTCCAAAAGGTAAGATCTTCCCGCGGCCTTTAAGATTGCGAATATTGTTTCGGAACTGAAGTCACTTGCTGGAGGGTTCAGGGTGAAAGCTCGGCTGCTGTCAGTGAAGATGTGCTTTCTAAAATAAAGAGAAAAAAAAAATAGTGAGACATTTCCAAATCATTTTTTCACTCAAGCTGGAGTTCGGCATTTCCTAAATCCATAAATGATTTGAAACATGTGTGGCTACCAAATCTCTATATGTATATTATTGTATTATGATGATACTTAACATGTGTCTCAGAGATGTTATGGTGTTGTAAGCTGCTCAAAATTAATTCAAAACAACCACTTAAACAAAACGATAATAATTACTGATCAAGGTTTGGGTTTGGACCCCTTTTCCAAACCATGATGTCACTGCCAGCATTTAGTGTGTTTGCAAAGGCTGTAAATATTGGTCTTGGCAGGCTCTGAGGATGACATGGTGGTGGTGCTCCAGGACTACCCGGCTCCGGAAATCAGCGAGCCCATCTACAGGATGGGGGAGAAGCTCAGCGTCATCGCACAGTACAACCACGCTTTCTGCATTCACAATCCAGTTTCGAGTTAATAAAGGACAATATGCGCAATATAGTGAAGTGCTCACGTAAGAAGCCAGTGGTTGATATCTGTTTCCTTTTTGTGGTGGTCAGGGAGCCTTATTGGTGGAGAGTTCGCTCTATTCAAACAGGGAAGGAGAATTACATACCCAGCGGCCTTGTGACTAAAGTGTACCATGGGTGAGTAAAACTATACTGCCAATGACCTCTAGTGTTTTTTTTTTATATTCATGACAGCAAACACTATCAAGCACGTCCTCTTCCACAAATTTAAAAGCCCTCAATTATGAAATATCTGTGTGAAGGGATGCGTTTTTGCTGAAGACATTAGGCATGTGTCACCATGATTAATATGGCTAGAACCGCTGCCATTGTAATACTTCAAGTATTTTACGCGTTGGCGAAATGAAAGCATGTTCTTGTTCATGTTCTATCAGCTGGCTATTTGAGGGGGTGGAGAGGAAGAAGGCTGAAGAGCTGCTGCTTCTGCCTGGGAACAGAGCAGGTTCCTTCCTGGTGCGACAGAGCACCAGGGAGAGAGGTGAGAACGTTTACTTTACACAGTCTAGCGTGTTCCTCGGGTTTGACTTTGGCTGTCTGCGAAGTTGAGAAAGCAGCGCAGAAATGAAAATATGCATCTTAACAAGAAGGCACATGCTGAGGTCAGGCCAGGATGATGCCACAGTGGCAAATGAATAGGCTGGTCAAAACCATAGCTGGTTGAGAGCCAAGCCATTAACTAGAGGGAAGACAGATTACACTCCCATTCAATTCAATTCAATTCAATTCAAAAAAACGTTATTTATACCTGGGCCGCAATTTAAAGGCTTGGTTGAGCAGCATACATGAAATCAGCAGTGCAATCAAATGGTGCAAGTTATAAAAAAGAAAAAGAATAAAGTATAAAGAAATGCAATATGAGAAAAATATCAAAGACAATGGGTAAATAGGCACATGAAGTAAACAA
>CAAKHG010014860.1:0-10127 GCA_901007715.1 Dactylopterus volitans | reverse complement strand
GGGAGGAGCCTGAACTCAACTTTCAACATTTCTGTTTTGTCAGATTGCCAAATTGGCTATTGTATTTAATCACTCACACTCTGCCAAATCCCATGAAGTAATTAAGAACTTTTAAATCCAGCAATTAACATGTAAAGATTAGGGCTACCCCCTCCTGCTTAGGGTTTTAGTGCAGATGCTGATAATGCTGGATAAGCAAAAGCAGTTTTCTCTGAGCAGGAGCTGCTGTATGGGGCGGTGGGAAGGTGGGGGGAAGCACAGATATAAGTTGAGTGCCAGCACACCCATCTTATGTAATTCCATTATTTTAGACAATATGCCTTAATGTGACAGTGGTAAAATCCATGGATTACAATCATTCCATTCCATCATTGTAAAAGACAAAAAGGCAAACACTCATTTTCATATAATTGTGCAGCCTCAAAACATGTGCACACAATTACACATGCAGATGCACCGTTACTTTTTTGGCACCAGTTTTTACCTACATGTCATATTTAACTGGTTCCAATTCAGTTTATCGATGCTACTTTTAATTTCATAACCTGTTAAATAAATAAATAAAACCATAAACAGAAAATATTTGCATCCATCTCATACCAAACTAAACTAACAAGTAGGTGATATTAAACTTTGGCCACTATGCCCTGCTGACGCGCACGCACGCACAACATTCACACACGCTGAAACACACACACAGACACACACACGCACACGCACACGCACACTCACACACACACACACACACACGCACGCACACACACACACACACACACACACACACTTGCCTTTGTTTACAAAAGTGAGCCACTGGCTTCTGGTTTCAGGCAGTGTCTAGGTGTCTACGTGGGATTTAGTGTTGGGCCCCTGGAGCATAAACTGTGAGCTACTTATGGAATTCATCAACTGATGAGACAAAAACATTTCACTTTTCTGACCAGAAGACTCTCCCTCCCAAAAAGAAAACTCACTAGTCATTATAAAAATCCACTTCTTACAGGTAGCTCATCTTGCTCTGTGGAGAATGGAAATGGTAATTGGATTTTTTTTTTAAAATCATATCCATAAAAAAGTCACATTTCATGAATGAGGCTATTTGTTTGTATTTACCTAAAAAATGTTTTGTTTTCTATCTTTGAATAATTTAATTTCTCACACCACACAAGCCCACACCAGAAGATGATGTAGTGATGCCACACTTCCCTCCTCTTTTGGTTCGCTGATTTAACAGAATAGTAAAATCCTGACATTAGAGAACAGTAACGCATGCAAACATCCAAAATTCACACAGCAACAAGCTAATCAATGGAATAACCAGTAGAAGACAAGAAAAACATGACCTAAATGTTTGGAAACTGCTGGGGGAAACAACAACACACACTTTGAATCATTCCACTTACTAAAGTGATAAAGAGACAACATGTGTCACCTGCTTGCCCAGCTGAATGTGTGGTTTATGGACCAGAGTTAACAGAGATAAGCCTTATGATCCCAACTGGACCAACAATACTAGCCTCTCAATTAGTTGCTGGCACTTTTGGAAAAAAGTTTGGGGTGGGTTAAGAACACACAGGGATTAGATTGTCCTCTTTTGAAGACTGGTGGCCCATGGCGGAGCTGAGGCAGACACACAGCTCACTAACTTACCACGGCGATCGATGGGCGAGATTGCTGGGTCACAAGTTTGTGACATTCACTGAATAATGAAAACAACATTGGGCATTGGACCTCGGCAAACCTGCACAGCAGAGAATGCGAGGTACCTTACACTATACATTATGTGCAAATATACAGTTTCAAAAGCCTCAACAGGATACTTATCTGAGATAAAAACATCAACATGTGTGTCTAGCATTTTGGAGAAAAGAAAACTGAGGGTAGAGGATAAACTGAGTGAGCCACTCAGTTGTATATAAGCTGGAGTCATGTAACCTTCAGGTAAACATTTAAAACAAAAAATGTGAACACATGTTCAAGTCCATATAGTCCCAATCAAAACCACAAGCCACATGCCTGAATAATTGATGCCTAAATGGCACCTGGTTTCCCAGTGCATTCCTCTGTACATGTTCCAGCATCTATGAATTTGTGTATGTGTGTATCTGGGAGTGCATTCAGTTTGTTTGTTCGCTCTGTGATTTATGGCTGTTCATTATCAGCAGGCTGCAGGGGTGTTTCCAGATGCCTACATTTTCCAGTCATCCAGTTTAACTGTCATCAAGTACCGTCATCTTGCAAGTATTCAAATCACTTTACATAACACGTGTGTGTTTCACTCCAATTGCCTCAGTGCGTACTTTTAACACTCCCAACTTGTAGTTGTAAACAACAAACACAGTGAAGTGATGCACATTTGCATCACATTTGTTGAAAAAAGTATGATTCATTTCACATCGGCCAAGTACCCAAAGCCATATGCAGCCAATAAATCACACTGACGATGTGGCGCCATACTGCAGATGTCATAAACGCCAACAGAGTTCCCATTGAGCACAGGGTTGTAAAAGAGATTTATATGATATTTGCAAATATTCTCAAAGACACCAACACAGAGTCATTCAAACAATTCAGAACACAGATCAATTTTCACAAAATATTCAGTATGACTAAATCAGATTACAATAAATCAATATACAGCATGGGCAGTGTTTGAATACTTAAGAACTTCGAAAAAGAGAAATAAATTTATTCTATATGTCCTTCTCCCTCCGGTTCTTGAAGGACTTCATGCACTGGTTATAGGGTTGAATCTACAGGGAAAACAAGATTTCCTTGAAGAGGTTGAGAAGTTCATTTCTCCACATCCTGTTCCAAACACGGTCCATTTCTTTTTTATTCCTTCTTATTTTAACCACAGCAGGGCTGTGTTTGTCTCTTTGTTACAGCTGTGCTCAGCAGAGGACTGACCTTGAAGACAATGACTCCATACTATGTGGCTGGAGCAGCCATTACCAGAGTCACCACTGGCACTCAACGCCAGACTGAATGGTGGTTGATTTCATGGTTCCCTGAGTCATTATGGCCTACTACAGCCTTTAAGCCAAATATGTGGGTGGAATGTAGGCAAGCATAATTATGCCAGTTGCTGTTGGCCAAGGACATGCATGAGAGAGCGTGAGGGCACACACATGGATAAATGAAAGGCAGTGAAGCTAAATATTATGTCTTTTATCTGGGTTGGACACTGAGAAGGTGTGGTTGGGATGAAGGATATTTGGGGACTGCATGGCTGCCAAACCGGAACACGGAGGAAGGACAGAGCAGAGATCTGCCGGTGACCTTAGCACGCAAACCACAGCACTTCTATTGTCTACAAACTACAGAAAGATAAAGAGCTAAGAAGTACATATATAACCTAGTGACAAGGTATTAAATACTCTGTCATCTTCAAACACAAAATTTACTGCCAAACAGCAACAAAAATACCAAAGGAGATGACACAGGTTGTGTTTTGAGCGCAGTTGCTTAGAGACAGAATACAGATCCAAGCTAAGGGTCAAAGGTTGTCCTGTTATGGAATGTTTACCCAAGACAGTGAGTGTGAGGGCCGGTATGGAGGCCAGAGCCGTCCCCGTCCCCATCATATTCGCGATGTACCTTGTGAAACACCTCTTTGCTAAATTTAACAGTCTGTGCCTTTGTCAATAGCCAGGGCCATTTGAAGATGTGGAGTGTAACTTGCTGGTGGGAAAGCTGGGCACTGAAGGTGACTGATATGTTGTTTCCGACTGTAACATTCAGAGGAAGGTGGTCAGGGGTCAACAGCCTCCACCCGCCTCTGTGGCCTGGCACATCCTCTGCAGGCACAGACTGCTAAAAATAAACCAGCACAACAAATGGCTCTCACAACATGCACAGCTTAAAACTGTCAACGCTGATTGCATTTATAAAGCCAAAATATTGACCACTAATCCTGCCATTATAAGCAATTGCACAAATTTCTTAGGTATTCAAAACAAAATGGCTTAGTTTAATACTACTCGTGAAAATAGAGATCAGTAAAAGAATCACAGTCTAATTAACAGTATACCACTATATAGAATAATAAAACCCACCTGCTGTCACACAACAATGCAAGCCGGATAACACTATAAGACACCTGCTACAATAAGTAAGTAATAGAAACCTGCCAACAAAAACACTCTGGGCAAAGAATAGCAGTTACCACCATTAGAAAAAACACCTGCTGTGGCACAACATCCGCTAGAGGTTAGCCACACATTCGATGTAAGAATAACAGCCACCTGTTGAAGGCTAACAATAGCCACCAGCTATACCAGCAAAGGGCCAGGACTCTGTTCCCTTAACCCCGATCGTTATTCACAACAGCAAGTAAGTGATACATGCTCCACTCATCACAAATGTCCAGTCACATACCACCACTTCACATTTATTATCATGGTTACATAAAAGACAGAACAGCAAGATTGTGTGCCCAGTACAATCACACCACAGTGTTGCACTGAGTGTGGGGGACAGTGATAACATGAATTCCAGCTATGCCTTGCATAATCCAAGATAGAAAGAATGCAAATACAAACTGATAAACACTTGAATGCTCAAACAGGCTCTAAAAACATAACCACAAATCAATACGCACCCGTGTGTGCGTGCATGCGTGCACACACGCATGCACACACACACGCATTTCGAATTCTTATCTATGGAAAAAAAAATTTTCCCCCTTTGACTCTTTGAAACTAAACCTGGGAGAAGATTACCACACAGTTTAAAATGAACTGATCTGAGTTTTAACTAAGCTAATTTCCTCTCAGAAATTAAGACTCGAACCCCTACACGCTGTTGCTCTCACTTGTGCAGAAGCAACATTATTTTATAGCTGACATACTACTTCCAATAACTAGACATATCGGGAGCTTTGCTAAATCAGTGTGTATAATACATAATATGCATCTGTACAATAGCAATTTGTATGTTGATGACTGTTGTTAGGATTAACATCAAGACATGCTAAAGCAACTTGTACAAATGTTGCGATACGGCACAGAGTTGGAGAGTCATTTTTCTTATTTGTGTAGAATTTTTTTCATTGAGCAATATTGCACAAGAGGATGTGCTTTCGCATGTATACTGACAAGACACTGATGCGGCAGGATTGAGTCGTGTCCATGCACGTCATTGTTTATACAACAGTAATTTGCCTTCAAATTGTTTGGATTATCTCAAAGTCCATGGAAATAATGTGGTGAGACTAATAACTTGAAAATAATTGTTCATGTCAGTAGAAACCCAAGTAAAAAAAATCTTAGTTAACTACTACAGCAAGTTGGACAACTTAACAATGGACAATATCTAGTCCCTGTTCAGTCAGTCAGCCACCTTGATTGGCTGTGTGATTTCCTGACTTAATACACTGTGTACCACGAATACAAACACTAAACCTCCTGCTAGTTTGACCTAGTAACAAATATATTTTTGCTAAAAAGAAATGACAGATTGGCTACTATGCCTTTGAACTACACATCTCTTTTTTAAGATAGTATTGCCATGTTCCCGACTCACCGGTGACACAGCTGATGAAGGATGTTTGTGTTTTGGCATGTCTTGCCAAGTGGCCACCCTACTGAAAAAGGGATTTAATTACAGCATGTTAAATTACCATTAACCGTTCATTCTGTTGTGTATGTTTGCTGTCATCTATGTGTCCACATGAGGAAAGGACAGAGGCATGAGAATGCATGAGAAAACGCGTGAGAAAATAGCTTTTTTTATGAAAGTTGCAAAACCCACAGCTTGCTCAGTATTTGTCAGAAAGGCTTTTGGTTTTGTGCTAATCCTCTTTCAAACATTATGTATGTGTATTTATATAGATATATACACACACATATGTATGCGTATACATATCCATACACATATGTATATGTACATGCATGTGTACATACATACATACATACATACATACATACATACATACATACATACATACATACATACATACATACATACATACATATAAAATTAACAACAAAGAATATATATTTTGATATACTTTGTTTCACCTCTATTTATCATCAAAATAGAGGTGTAACTGTTTCGTGATAAGGCATGTCATGATGATTAAAGGACACTGTAAATGTCTAGTTGACCAGTGAGATTGCTGGAATGCTTTATTGAATTTACATTAGCCAATTTTTGGCAAATTCATCCTTTTTTTTTAATATAAACATTACAGGGTTCTTTTCAGTCTATAAACTGATTGCTTAGATGTATCTGCTCATTGTATATAAGATGAGATGATCAAGGAAAACACAAGTTACATAGGATCAAATCTTATGTCAGAGTGGCCATAGTTTCTGGTGGTCTATTATTATTAATTCTTACATAAGGTTTTACCTGCATGATATGGGCACAAAGATTTGATTTTTAAGTAGTGTTAATATACTGTATATAAAGCTAGAAATTACATTGTTCCTGCACAGTTTATGAAGTATCTTTTTGATATCTTCTTATATCCCACAGTTGATGTGGTGAATTAAAGCTTTACCCTGGTTCTTGGTCACATCTGCGTTGCGTTTACATCATTTAAAGGATTTGTATTGTCGGGCTAAAAAGATTAAGTGGGCGTCACAACACGTTTGGCCTGAAAGGGTTCAACAGTGCCCTTCAACTATTAACTACTGAGAATCCCCTTCATGAAGTCATCATCTCTTTGGCCTCGATCAATCACTCCACAGGGCCTCCACTGTAAAAAGCCTCCTATTAGAACCAGTGAAAACACTGTTTACTCAAGCTTAGTGAGTTACCTTGGGTTACTTTAGGAATGAAGCTTGTGGAAACAGTTGCCCACAGACATAATACATCAAAGGTTATAGAGTATGCTGCGCCGTGTCTCGAACGTTGACCTGCACAGACGAAGGGATATCGCCTGCTTTTGAAAAGTTGTGGCATGCAAGGCAAAGAAATGTGGACAGTGAATTGCAACAGATAATGTAGAAATGTGACACAATACACGGAGCAACATTTTGCACACTGTAAATGTACTCACGTCTGTATCATCATATTAATAATGCTTGTGTATGTTACATACTTCTCTGTTCTAAAAGGCACTTTACGTTTACTTTCAACTTTATGTAGGTTCTATTGATTTGTTTATACATTTTATTTGTTTAGATATTGTTCATACTGTTCATATTCGTATCAATTTCTATTTTGTAATATTGTTAGATTTGTTATCTTATATTCATTTATACAGGACTAATACTGACTGATCTAATTTCTGATTTTTCAACAGTTTGTTATTCTGGGTTATAAATATGTATTGCTATGTCACAAGAAAAAGCGTTTTTTTCCCCCAATTCTGTTTAAACAAAGCAACATTTCTAAATTCTTGCTTGAGTGCTCAGTCTGCAGGCTACTGGCCTTGTTCACTTTGCCCTCATTCTGGAGGTAACGGCTGAGCAAAGCTGACAAAGTCATTAAGTGAGCAAGCATGGGGTTTGAGGGGGCACGTCTCATTTGATCCGCATCCCCCTCACCCCCTAATACTGGTTTTTCACCTCCGAGACCCCCCCTTCTGACCCCTTTGTTGGGACGAATGGGTCTTGAGCTTTGGAACCAGCTAATTATAGAGTTTTAACGTCTGCTTGGCTAAACCCTAAGTGCTGGGGGACATTCCGACAATTGGGAGATTCACTACAAGACTGTGTGTGTGCGTGCGTGCGTGCGTGCGTGCGTGCGTGCGAGAGAGTATGTGTGTGCATGTGTGCATGTGTAATTTCATTGGGTCTTTCTGGGATCATTTGAGAATTTGCAAATTTAAGTTAAAATGCAGTTCTGAATCAACGTGTCTGTCCTCTATTCGATATTTTGTGGTTCGTCAACTGAGAACAGAGGAGGGAGAGTTCTCAGGTGCTTCACTGTGGACAGGCCACTCTACTGAAGTTACCGTGAAACCCCATAATGGATGCTAGTCATTCTGACATGAAAACACGATTTTAAAAGCCATGTAGATGCAGTCTGAATTTGGTCTATAAACAACTCGTGCTGTCAATGTTTAGATGTAAATATCCTGGTGCTGAACCGGACAAAGATCAAACCATGGGCCTAACCTCATGTCTTACTGTACTGTAGACGTATGATGGCATAATGGAGCGCTCCTGACTTACCACAATCTTGGGTTTTGCTCCAAGCACTGATGTGGGTCCTGAAGTGGAGGCAGCTGGCACATGTGGATGTGAAGACTTTTGAGATGCATCTGGCACAGATCCTGAATCAAATTCCTGCACAAGTAGAGTAGAAACATGACATTGTAGGTGTTGCATTGTTGTGTTCAGCGCTTTGCTTCCTTCTAATGAGTCAAAATTCCTTCAAAGCTGATCAAATACAAAATTGCACTACGTATTTCTTCAAACAGTGGCCTTTAATTACTTCAACTGAAGAGGATTCCATGCCAAGTTTATTTCTATCTCCACTAGGTGTGACTCATTAGCAGCTACACTTGAAATGCAGTACAGTCTGCGGCCAAATCCAACGAGGTGTGTACCAAGAGTTGTCGCCGATGGAGGGTGGGGGTGCTGTCCATGGAAGAGGTGACACTGAGCGCGTTTTCAATTTCCTGGTCCAACTGGTCCAGCTTCATCAGCAGCAACACCATTGAATCAAGGCGAGCATGCCCATGCTAAATAAAGACAAAGATCATTTAAAGGAAGAGAAACTATTAGTGTGGAAATCATGGTCCTCCAAATAAACAGCGCCCCGCTGTCAATCCATTTCCATTTCACTTACTCTTCAGCGATCAGTGGATGAGGAGGGTGGCATAACTGTGCTCATGGAAAATGGTGATACTTGAAGTTTACACAAACACATGGTTGACAATACTCGTTTTCCTCCCTACTAAGGTATTGTTTGTGCGCTCAGCTTACTCTTGTTAGAACTTAAAAAGATAGTCAAACCTGACCCCATTATTAAAGTCTTTCTACTGCATCTAAAGAATGTATAAAGTCCAGTTGATAATATTTTCATCTGTGAAGATCACAACTATTTTCGGTCATTCCAGCTTATGCTTGATTTGTTGAGACGCCACAACAAATGTGGCATAATTTATCCTTTTTAATTCATGGAAACAGGACTGCTTGCAAATGGGAAAATGCTTATTGCAATAATTTGATTCGAAACAGAAGAAAATAGGATCCAGACGAGCTAACTGGCAAGGTGGAAAGGCTGCCACATTTACTTTCATGACTGATTCATCTACAGATTATTTACTTGATGAACTGATCATATGTTTAGTTTATGAACGGCTATACAATAGTAAAAAACATCAAATAGCCACTTCATTAAAAATACAGATAAATACATCTTTGTAACTTTCATTTGTAGTGGACATAAAATTGTTCTTTATCTTTTATCTCTTGGCCCTTCAAGCAAAAAAGAACAGAGGAACTCCTTCCCTGCTTCTTTTTTCTTTCCTTTTCCACTCCCACTGTCAGTGATAACTTTTTATCTGACATCGTAACCGTCTGCTGTCCAGGGAAATTAAACCCCCCTGCTTTTCAAAATTTTTGTGCATTTAAAGTTGATCTCTTATGCATCACCTCTTGTCCATTTCTTAATATGATTTTCAGATAAAGAATATCTGGCCCTGACTCCTCTGCTCTGCCCAACACTGCGATAAGACATCTCACACTGACCTCATGTGGTGTTTCTCCAGTAAGACAAGCTTGATGCATCTTTCCCACTTTCACAGCCAACTGCTCTGTTCTACCACATTACCCCACAATCCCGTTTGATACAAGCCTTGAGAGAATTGCAAAAACTTCCTACGTTTCCTTCGCCCAGTCTGTTATCACAAGGTCAAGGCGGGGTTTTCTATCTGAGCCGCTTTCCCTGAGAACCCCAAGAAATTACATCACATAGCGGACTCATTATTCCCAAAAACCCTTGTTACAATCCCCACTAACAGACCCTGTTAAACACTTTATGAGAGTGAGCTCATGGGACACCACAGCAACAGCGATATGTTCCTGCAAAGATATGGAGACATGTGAATGTGGGTCTGTATCTGTCCTGGTGTGAAAGATTGAAGAGAAATCTCTTTAAATTCTGTAGGCTAGATGAAGCACAAGTCATAAACATATCCCATGAAGAGGCTAATATAGCTTAGTTTA
>CAAKHG010014859.1:35492-50304 GCA_901007715.1 Dactylopterus volitans | reverse complement strand
CACTTGTTTGTTCTCTTCATATCATTTCAGCATCATTAACCACTTTCTTATTAAAGTCGGCACAGATTGAAGTGGCTACTTGGAAAGGGCAAATTAGATTTATTGCTTCCGGGGCGGCGCTGTCCTTTCTGTCCATCTTACTGACTGAGGTTGTGCGTTTCCGTTGGACCTCTGTGTCAAACTCCTCATCAAACAAAACCTGGTCCACCAAGTCCGGCTGCACGGGGCTGGGCTCTGCAGGGGGTTTAGGGGTCCCATAGTAGTTACCTGAAAGCAATAGACAAGAGACAGCCGTGCTGTTACAAAATCCACTTCTGACTTTAATCCCAAAACCCAAGTTCAAACCTTACAGCTATCCGCAGGATTAGGAAACTGTCAGGCAACCTTGTTTTCGGGATTTTCTAGCACTGTATTTGGCACACAGAAATCCCAAGTGTTCAATGTTAAGGAAAACATTAAGCTGAAAAAACACTTTGTTGATACAAGATCAAGAAGAAACCATCTCACCTCAATTTTAGCAGCCGTTTAATTTTCTTTACATGCCCAGGGGAGTCTGGTTTGCTCGCTACAAATCATATCTGGCAGAGCCGTACTGGCTGGAATAAAATGAGGCCAAGCCTTTGCTGTCATAACTCTCAGGTTTTGGATGAGTCTCCTGGATAAGGGGAATGTGATTTTCCCCTCAATTTCAAAATGTCTCCTTTTCCATTTCACACTCGGTACCAACACAGGTGTCTTCTGACCAGTGGTACAATATGCTTACTCAAATACGCAAGGAGTCATTTATGAGTGTAATGCAGAGAGAAATCATGTCACTGATCATCCCGCGGGACGGTGGGATATAGCAGGAAGGACACGATTCCTTGCTGGCTATCCACCTGGAAAGATGCAATCCGTGTTCATTGCAAAGCCAAAAAGAAATTGATCTAAGTGTGAATGCTGTGTGTGGTGATGTTTCAAAGACAATATTGTATTACTTTATTTTTAGCCACAAAAAAGGAATGGGTCTAAGGATAGTACAGTCGTTCCACCATGGCTAGAGAATCTGTACAGAGGTTCATGGATCCAAGAGGAACTAAGCCTCTTGTTTTCCTCAGGCTAGTTTTATTTACTGAATTGTCTCAACCATTCAAATAGATCCCCATGTAATTTGATCCAAATTTACTAATAGTTTCACATCATCCAAGGATGCGTCATCTAGAGCCATCATTGAGTCAAAATTTTAATTAAATTCGATGGTGTTGCCGCATAGCAAAAGGATGGCTGATATAACAATCACATTAATAACATCGATGCTTAAAGGAGGTTTGAAAAAGGTGATCAAAGCCCACAAAAATAATAATAATGCTGTATGCTCTACTGTCATAACTGCATATTGTACAGCCTCAATTCCAGGGTGAGGGTGTGAGGGTCGGAGAGAGGGGCAACCAGAGCTCAACTCATGTTCATCTTTCCTCAAGTATAAGAGAGGTGGGTGATGATGATGTGGTTGGTGCAAATATTGATTGATCGGTCGTTATCCGCCTCCTCTGTTGTTTGTGCTGGTCAGAGCTGAGCTGTGTGTGTGAGTAGCGAGACAATACATTGTGAGAGTTAAATGGCACGTCAGGGAGGTAGGACTTTGACGAAGGAGTCTTCAGGGAGGAGCAGGAAGAGTGAACAAAGGAGGAACGATCGGAGTCAGCAGAGGGTGAGAGAAGGAGAGAGGGGAACAGTTTCTTCACTGACTGATATAATGTGAATTAATGCTTCTAAGCGGAGGTTCATCTCCTGTGGAGCAAAATCAATTTGACTTGTTCAATGAATGTCCTCAGCCAGCCAAAGGCTAACTGATAAATATTTGTATCAGTAAAAAAGGCTATGAGGTTATGTTCGTATCAGCCCGGAGATGCAGAGAAAGTTAAGTGCAGATGTGTAAAGGTATGTTCTCACACAGCATCACCATTTCATAGTCTGTTGACAGGACAGCAGTTATTTTGTGTATAGTTAAACATTCTGTCCAGGTGAGATGATCAAGATACAGCCTGACTTGTCTCATGAACAGCTGATAGTTAAAAATAAATAAATAAATAAATAACCCAACACTGTCGGAGTTTGATGTTAAACAACATCATATCATAGCATAAACTGATTACTAATTCACCACTTAGAATAGGGTTTATTGCAATCAGTAACAGCAAATTCATTTAATCCTTTACTAAGTTTGTAATTAATGGAAAGTGCAATGACGGAATGCAAATGTGAGTGGTTAAGTTGGCGCTGGTAATTTGCTCAGCGCGCTGCGCGATTTCAGACGCTGGAATAGAAAAAGGTGCACGTCTTCTCTGTAAACAAGCCTCTGGGAAACCACAGTCGCCCACTGTGTGTGTGTGTGTGTGTGTGTGTGTGTGTGTGTGTGTGTGTGTGTGTGTGTGTGTGTGTGTGTGTGTGTGTGTGTGCGTGTGTTAAGCCTGAGCGGCTAAGGGCTACACTGAATGAGTTAAAGAGAGGAAAAGAGACCGCAGAGAGGAAGTGAACTGAGATTGACTGCGACGCGATTATACTGTAATAAGCCACACTATGAAAAGCGGTAATGATGACAGTTTCTGAGGACTTGCTCAAGACGATGTTAAACCATATAACATGAAAAAAGCAACTTAAATGACTGCAGGCTGGGTGTTTAACTTTGCTTTGGACTGAATGCAACACCTCTTTGAGGAGTCGGGTCTTTTCCTTACTTGGTTCATTAAATGAGCTGTTTGCTTGAATCTTATGTGGCTCCTCATCTAGTTTTGCTTCAAGTGATTTCAGATAAATACAGTTTAATTTTGCATTGATGTGGCTGTAAGCAGCACTGCATATTAATAGCTCTATTATCTTTAATTTAACATATCAGTACATTTTAATATAGCAGTAATCTATTATCTGCAGTTCCATTTAACAGAATATGTCTGTATGTATTTTAACAAGACAAATATTTCAAATCTTCATAATAATATTAATGATGATGATAAGAAGATTAGATGCATTAGCAAAAAAGCTGATTGTAATTGAAAATAAACAAAACAAAATACGTAAAGTAAGTAAGTAAATGAAATGCGATGGCTGCATAACACAAGAGCCTTTTTTTCCATGATTTATTTGAGGTGAAAACAAACACACAGGTGAATTCAAACCTACAATCTAGATATAGTTTGCAACATGTGCACGTCTGCCAAATCGTCATGCTAATCTCCCATTTATGGAGAGCTGCTTTGTTCGCCCTCCTGATTCATGCCAGAGCGTCTTAATGAGATCAAGAGAAAGAAAGCTAATCTAACCTGTCTGTGCTCCTGATGAATAATCCTGCTGCACTGACAAAATGTCCAATATCTTGTTATCAGGACAAAGACCTTCTTCTATTGACATGCCAGGACAAATCCTGGAATATCAGCCTTGATTTGAATAGGATGTCTGGTCACCCTTCGGCCACCTCAGTGTTCCACTTTAATTACTGCCTTAGATTAATGGGCTGTTCAGTCTTGGTGAGGGTGGGGAGGTGAAGGGAGGAGGGGGCCTTGGGAGCCATATGCTTTCCATGAACATGTGTGTGTGTGTGTGTGTGTGTGTGTGACAAAAATAAACACATGTTGATACAGTAGCCGCTGGCTTCACAAATCTCCATGCTGGGCTGCTCTGTTTTAAATGCAACAGCGAGCAGCAAATAGAGGAGAAGATAAAGGGACCATCCCATGAGCTTCCCTAATGAATGATCAAGCTTTTGACCCAAGGATTCTACAAAATGCTGCAGCTCACCAATTCGGACATTTCAGCTGCATAACCGGTCATGCAGGCAAAAGCAGGAAAAAAAAATGTACAGAAGGATTAAAATCTGTTGCTAAATTTAATTCTGTTGGAGGCATGTTTCAAATTAAAATACTTGAAAAAAGTGACACTGGATGAAATATTACGACTCATCAGATGGAACCATTTCAAATGCTTGGCAATCAGCGGCTTTTGTAATTTCAAGCTGACTTCCCTTTTGCCATTCGTTTGCAAAATGATTTTTAGGTGTGGATACAAAGAAAAAGTGCATAAAGGGCTGCTTATTCAAAATATGATATTAGTTCGTAGCTCTTTGGCAGCGGTGGGTGGGCGGTGTGACGCAGGGCCGTCTCCATTTTCACAGCCTGGGCCAACACAGCCATTTGTTCAGTCACACTGGAGTTGTATTTTTCTGCCAGTAAAGTGGAGTTCAGTGTCAAGGAGAACCTTTTCTTAAGGATTGCTTCCTGTTTGATGGCCGTTGTGCCTAAAACATGGAATCCCATGCATGTTTATGAGAGAGAATTTGTGTGTGTGTGTGTGTGCGCGTGTGCCTGTGTGAATGTCATTCCGTGTGTCTTGGTTAGCAGCTGCCTGCATATCTCATCTCGGGAGAATACGAAACTAAATGGCCGTACAGCTGTGACCAGTGTTACAGTATATCTGAAGTGAGACCCATGGGGGACTGAATTTCACGACATGTCTGAAAAATAAGATAAACACAAAACACTTTCTGAAGAGCTAATCTACATGCAGCATTGTAAAATGTCAAACGTCCGTGTGGCAATCCCCACTGACGAACAACTCATGTAACAACACCACCGCCACACATAAACATTTAAACAAACAACACACATAAACATTTGAATTACTGTATGTTTTCAATCTGCTCTGCCTCTGCCGTCACCCTCCCGGTGCTCCGCGGACCCCTAATTCACCCTGTTTTTATCTCCCTGTCTCTTAAAAAGCTGCCAGCCGCCGTCACAGACCCTCATTAATCAGCGAGGATGGACTTGCACTCTGCTGGGCAGCACCCAGGCTGCCCAGGCCTCATCAGTGACGGCCAGTGCCCCAGGCGGGTGAAGCCCATCTTGTGCTCCAGCTTTGGCACAGAGCTCCAGCACTGCTTGGTATGGATGGCCACACTTCATCAGCCAACCTTGTCAACCCTGCATTCCTCTGCTTGCCGTGTGTGTGTGTGAGCGTGTGTGTGTGTGTGTGTGTGTGTGTGTGTGTGTGTGTGTGTGTGTGTGTTAGACAGCCGCTGTTAAGTGACCTGCCTCTCATAAATAATCTTTCCTGGATGATGTTCATCTCCCGACATCCAATTTGACTTGTGGACCCTTCCATATGAGCTGGTACTGATCACTCTTTAATCCTCCATCTTTTGTTTTTCTACTTTTGGTTGGAGCTTTTTCTCCCTCTCTCTCCCTCCCTCTCTCTCTCTCGCTCTCTCTCTCTCGTTATTTGCAACCACCACACTAATTGAACCTCTGTTATCAGCTGTCCCGTCAGCCTAGGTACACTGTAATCTTTCAGTCTCTGGTTTGCGCCTTCCTCCGAAGGGGCAGCTACTGCTGGCGCAGCACCTTTACACCCTCCCCTCCTCTGTCACTCCTGGCTTGCTGCCCTGTTTCTAACTAATCCAGGGTTATGCAGCTTTGCCTTCCAACTTCACAAAGCCCATAATACCAAAACAGACCCTATTACAAAATGATTGTGGGCTACGTGGTCCAGTGAAACAAGAGGGGGTTGGGGGGGTGGTGGAAAATGGCCATTTCTTTTCCAAGCAAGTCCATGATTGTCATGGGGAATGAATTTTCTATTTTGTACAAACAAAGGGGATTTTCGTCATCATCATTCCTTGTTGAACTGTCCCCGGAAGGCGCACAACTACAAACTGAAAGTGACAGCTGCAATGAAAGTTCCACAGCCATCTCCTCTATAAATCACGTCCTTTAATTTTTCCCTTATTTGTACCAGTCTTTTTACGATTTTGTCCATGTGTGCCATGTCATAAATACATATCATCTTTAAGCTGCATCCCTGTGATAGGCCGTTTTTTTGCATTGACCTTAAGCATTTACCTTATCATAACATATACGGGGCAGCGCAGCTATCCAGCCTGATGATGACTAGCAAAATGATGCCACTTAAATGATGTGTACCGACCTCGCGTTAAACTAAAAGGGTCAAGAAAACACGTGACATAACATTTATGTTGTATGTTGACATTAACTCATGTGCTGGACCTTCTGCTGCCGTCTGTCAACAAACAGAGGCTTCGGTTTGTTGTGAATTTTAGCTCCGTCTCCATCATGAATGATTCATACCACTGTACTGTCAACAATGTAAGGGGGAGACAATTGGATATGCCCTGATTCACACACATGGACACATGCAGGTCTGCAGAATGCCTTGGGAGTTCTATCACAGACAGCAATTCCAAAAACCCTGACAATTTAATCATTGTTGAAAGAAAAAAAGCCCAAAAAAAAACAAAAAACTAATCTGTACTTTTGTGCAGTTTAAATATTCCCATCTACTTCTCCAACGCTCCAGTTAATTTGGCTGCTTGTAATGCAGAGAACAAAACTGCTGGAATTCAGACGTGCTGAATTACAGCTGAGGCGGTGAGCTCATGAACGCACGCCATTTCCTTCTTTTATGCTTGGTTGATCGTTTTGATGATATAACTCTTCCGAAATGACTCGGTATGATCGCTGAGCGTTATGATGCTTAGTGTCTTAGATATTGGATCCTGTGGGGCAGTGGGAGTGTGTGGCATTCTTAGTTGCAGATTAAGCGTGGCAGCATCAAGCCCCTGTTGTTCACAGGTCTGGGGGATTAGTCACAGTGGTGAGCATAGCTGCTCAGGTCGATGCCTCCATTCAGCCAGCCTCATAGAAAAGAAATGGCCAAATCAGACAAGGAAAACATTAAAGTCCACTGAAGAGGCTGGGTGTGTCCCTAAAGTGTGTTTTTTTTTTCTCACAATAATATGCAACATATAAAGCAATTAAAAATAAACGATTAAAAAAATGCACAGTGCCGCACAAAGGCACTTTATGATGTGTTTGCATGTGGGAAATATAGAGTAAAAACAGGTTATGAGTGGCAGAAATGTGGTGAATGACTGAGTCATCTTCAGTAGATCAGATCATTCTATTCAAACGCGTCAGCCTGTCTGCACGTCCTAAAGCTGTTTTTGTATATTCAAGCTTATCTGACACAGAGGTCAAACGTCTGGGGCATTAATAATTAAACTTCTGGGAGCTACTGAATCTGTGCCTTCGGTATAGCCACTAACATGACTGTGTACATTCAGCAGGGGAGGGCACAGCCGGTCCATTACTCTTCCTGATGACTGGTTTATGGAGACTGGGTTGAAGGGCCAGTCTCCCAGGGCTGATCTGGGACGAGGAGAGGACGAAGGCTCACGTAGAGCGACACATTTCCAGTGGTACTGGTATGGCAACCGAATCACCTGGGGATATATTAACTCTGGTTCTTTCACGCCAGCGCCGCCAGGTCGATGACACCAACAACGTGCCGACCTCACCTGATGACCTTACCGTGTGAAGCTCGGCTAATTTACAGGAGAGCGTATGACCTCATTGGCACCGTAGGTGGGTTTCAAACTCAGCTGGAGCCACGTCCACAGTGTGAACTGAGAGAATGTGCACCTTGTATGTGTATGCCCATCTGTTGTTAATGCTGTCAAATGAAGCCACAAATTCCTCTGTCAGTGCTACACTGTCTGAAGTGTGGCACAGTCATTGTTCAGTAAAAATCACAGGCTACTTCAGCTTGGGTTTCTAGTCATGTAAGGGAATGAATTTTGAAATTTGCTATATAAGCTATAAACTTACTTTATCCAGTTTTTTTTTTAAGGCTTAAAAAACTGTTGTTTGTTTGCCCACCCAAAAGTGTTAATGTCCTACAAGATAAGACTCACGGACAGCTGCCAAAGAGCTTTGCTTTGACCAAAGTCTGAAATTAACAGTCGTTTAGACCAGAAAATATTTCATTCTTATATAATAAAAATAAACAACAGTTCTGATTAGATATTCAGTGTTTACTATCAGCGCTTGTTTGTTTTTTTTTGTTTTTTTTTCCTATTCAGCATTTAAAGATTCACTGCCCATTCCTCCATGCAACCTCCAATAAACGGCCCGTACAGTAAGTCTCTCCCCACTGTGTCATGTGTGTTATGTTTGATGTGTACCATCATAGGTGCCGCTCTCCAGCAGCAGTCCACTTTCTTCCAGGTCACGAAACTCCCCCACGCTGATGAAATTGTAGTCGACTCCGGGAACTTCCCCCTCTCTGGGCTGTCGAGTGGTACCTGCCAACAGTGACACAGTTTAAGACAGAGAAAACATCTAAACAAGTGGAAAGTGCTATTCCCTGAGGGGATGAGGGGGGGCAGTGGGGGTGACACTGTATCCATCATTGCCCACAGGGATGTGAAGCCCTCAGGGGAGGAGAATCTGTGTCTACATCATGAATAGTCAACAAAGCTGGAACCACAAATCTATGAATTCATTATTCATGTGAATTAGGGAGAAAAGAGAGAGAGCGAAAAAAAAAAAACATCGTCTACAAAGCAGCACAGCTGTCACAGTGGAGAATAACTGTTGATAATGAACAGGATTTTGCTTGCGCACATTTAGTTTGAGCATTCCTTTTATTCATACAGGAAGTGATTAAATATTATCTTAATAAAATAAAGCCCAGGTGTGAGGTCTTAAGCTAGGTGCAGGTGCATGAATTCTTCAATTCAGTGTTGACCTTGTGATGCATAATCATGCTACTTTTAGGCTCTGCATATCCACAAAGCAGTGTCTGCACAGGCTCCCGCGAACGGCTCGGTTACCACGGTGAAATGATGGAATATATTGGTTAACATTCGATGTGCATAGTGAATTGTCAGCGTTGTACTTCTGGTGCCACAGCAATTAGTCGCGTAATTGATTAGTTGATCCGCGTCGATTTTTAAACATTTCACAGACCCAGTGGAAAAAAACAAAAAAACAAAACATAAGTCACATTAATCTAACGATGACAATAACTGTTAGCTGCGTCAGGCTTCTTAAGATAATTATGTCAGACCTTTTCTGGGACGTCAACACAATGAATTATTGCAAAACCTCCTCCCACAGCACCGTCCCCCTTAGCACTACGCTTCCCTTTTCCTGTGAATAGGGCACCTTCACAAAGTCACTTCCAGTAATACTCCAGATTGCAGCCTTGCCACTTGTTTCAGCTTGTATTCACGCACATAAATCAGAGCTAAACTCCAAGGTCACGGAGCAAAAAGTCCTTGATGCCAGTTGGGATGGCGAAGGCCGTCGATTGAAATTATCTTAAAGCAGCAGCTGCAATATGATCCCAAAGGCCCCCCCGCCCTCGCCCTCTTCTGAAATATCCACGTCTATCCGTCGCCCAAACACACCGAGTGTTCCCAGCGCAGCTTCCGCACAGTTGCTGTCATAAAATAATGATGTGCCATAACTGAAGGTGTCATGTTTTGCCTCGATGAGCCTCTCAATCTGTGAGGTGCTGCAAACGTATTGTAATGGATATTATTTTACGCTCCTGAACACGCCGACTCTGCTTACACTCATCTTTGATGTAATCGGGGCTTTTGCGTTACCTCAGCTTGGACTGCTCTGGTATTCGGCTTCGTCAGAGGCGCAGTGGATTTTTAACTTAAGAATTTAATAGGAAACTGTCCCCATTCTTCATTGTCTTTCTTTGTTAACATCCATCCTGACTGCAGCATGAGCCATCAATTCTAAAACAGCTCAGCTTGCTGCAGAGGCAATCTTGCAGTTTGTCAGAGGTGGCGAAAAAGACACCGAAGGAGGATACATGAGCTTTTTTTTTCTCCTCCCCAAAAGAGAGGCATAAAGAAATGTGAATATGAAGCTTTTCATTGTTTATTCAGCCAGCGTCTCGGAAGATTCTGAAAGCTTGAATCAGTTTTCACACCCTGACAGTTTAAATTCTCATCATATGGGCAAGTGTCTTTGTAATTATAATTTTATCATCTAGTGTCTCAAGTGTTGCTGCACTATGACCACAGCCAGAGATGATGGGGTTTTCAATGACAAGAGGGCTACAGTCCGATATAGTGAAACAGAAGCAAAAGCGGTGTTCTAGGTGGGTGAAATAAAACGAACTTTGCAGTCGCAGTCATATATAGACATGGATAGAGAATCTTAGGAGTGTTGAAACTACAGATGTGACTATTATCTAAGGGGGAGGGCTGGGATGAGGAGGTTTGATGAAAAGACAAGAGGAATTTTGATACCAATTCTCACTGGAAAAAAAAACACAGATTTAACTCCCATCTTCTGTCGACACAAGCTTCTCTTTTTGAAGAGATGAAAACCGCCGCGTGACACGGAGGATGAGAGTGTGCAACCAAAGCAAATGAGCAGCAAAAAAAAAAAAAAAAAAAAAGTAGCGGGAGTCCTGATACTGAACGACAAAACAAAACTAGCGGCCAATCGCCTCCGCCTCCTCCTCCTCCTCTAGTCAATTAGACACCCGCTGCAACCTGCAATACCAACCTCAGGTGTGCAGAAACATATAGGGGCAACTGCTTAAGCTGTTCCTCGGACGCCATTTTGTGTGCTTAACTCACACAAAAACATGTTCGCCGCAGTGGTTTAATGCACAATCCTAATCCTTTGGATGACTTTGAGGGTGTAAACAGTTGAGCTCCTCTTGCCCACTCGACTCTGCACTCGGCTGAACTCCTTCAGCTCAGTCGCAGGGGGAAGGCATTTCACATGTTGGCTTTCGGACAACCGGATTCTAATCGCCTCCGTCCAGGGTTCAGGCAAAGTATCGACAGCTCTGCTCGAGCGCCGACGACCGGCGCGCCTTTGCCTGTCGTGTTGTTAGTGGCGACGTTGCTTTTCGTTACATTTCACATGAGCTGTGCTTGACTGGTGAAGCTACAGTAGTAAGCTATTAATTAGTGTTCGTTTTCAGGGGTATCTTTCATCTGATCACTTTATGCAGACTTGTAATTGTTCATATTGTTGCTGGATTGCATAGCCCAGACGGGGCTGGCTTTGTTAGAGCACATGCATTTTAAAGCCATGTCAGGTGCAGGTGAGTCACATTCAATATCTGCACAGAGGCTTTGAGCTGCCTCATTATATTTTGCTACGGGGCTGATATCGGAGAAAAAAAAAAGCATGGTTTTATTTACATGCCGTAGTTGTTTTGGGGGGGATTTTAATAACAACTGCAATCTCTGGTTTAACAATTGATGTGAACAAAATGTCTCATGCCATCTAAATACTTAGATCACAAATACAGGTTAATTCTAGTGGTACATTCCTTTGTTAGACAGGTACTTAATTTCATGTAAGTCTCTACTTTTGGGATCCTATAATTAGTCCCTCAGGTTATAGCAGGGAGATACATATTTAGCTGCTGGAGGGAGCTACAGTTCTCGCTGCTTTTGAGCTCTGGTACCTCTTTGGTGGCGAACCTGGTTATGTGAGGGTTGCACACTCAAATCTTTGCAACTAAAATCATCCTTTAAGCTGAGCTGCTTGCAAACACTCTATCCAGGCTGGTTTTTCTAACCACCTTTGGTGGGTGGTTGAGCAGCAATTCTTAAGCAGCCAACTCCTAAAATTCTATAATTGCCATTCAAATGGACGAGAGTGGTTCTGACTTAGCTTTATTGTGAGTTTCCTTTCTATGCATCCACTCAGGAACCGAGTGAATGGTTGCAATAGCTCTGCATCAATGTGAATTTGACTTCCAAAAGACATGAGTTTTCGCAATCATGATATGGTGGATGTTCAGCTGCTAACATTCATTACAGGATTTTATTCATGTATTCATCTGAAGACAAAATTTAAAAGAAGGACACTCGGAGGCAGCAGCCCTCAGAGGTCAAGGAATTGCAGGGAGTATTCTGGAGTGAGGAAATCTTGCAAATCTGCAAGAGTTCAGCTGCCTAAGTCGGCACTTGCTCTGTTTGAAAATTTAGCACCTTAAAAAAAAAAACTCCATTTATTCATTAAGACTTATGAACCTGCAATTAAAAAGATGTCATCTTTATATGAAATTTGAAACTGATAGGCACTAATTCTGTCGCAACTAGCGTCTCAGAATTTAATTGGTAAGCTACATCAATGCAAAGCTACATACCGTCTTTTGTCTCAGCGAAATAACTTGCCCTTAAGATAAATATAACAAATAAAAAAGAGCAATTGGAAGGATTGAAAACCTGGGGCACTATTTTTTTTTTCCAACATGTCTATAAATCCTCTTTGTTTTTGTGTTTTTCTTCCCATGAAACTTGAGGAGCTGATTGCCCTGCCATGACAGACACCAACGCCCCAGGAGGAAGACTTGGTATTTGGTGGTGGGGTTCAGCCAAGATTTGAAGGATTACGAGGTGCCCTGGACCACTGGTGCTGATTTGATCTCCTGTCATCTTTAGTGGGGGGCAAGTGTGACACTTAATAAAGCTCTGCTGGGAAAAGGAAGCCAAGTTTCTCGCGCACAGAGTTGCTGTAATGAGCACAGGCATCTTGCTGTTGTGGCTCTTTAGGCTCACTGCAGGGTCAACGCGACTCAGTGGCACAAGCTTGCGTGAGCAAAGCGGACGGAGGACATATGCTGAGCTACGGAGGCCAGGCGTTGACATCGGGATAAGCGTGGCACGCGTTTTTATGCCACCGATGGCCGCTTTTGATTCTATATAGCTCAATGGCAAAGGGTAACTTGCTTAGTGTTTACGCTTTTTGAACATTTCCTCTGCAAGTCAACAACTGTGTATGCTTTTTTCCCTTCACATTTTTTAAAAAGCTCTTTATAATTAGATGACATGACCAGGATATAGATGTACTGTATATGTCATTTTCACTGAGCTCTCAACGTTTGACCATTTTGAACGGGAATGAGGAACTTCAAACTGAATTCACCTTTTTATATCCAAATTGGAGCCGGCCCACTGGGCTTCTCGGAGAAGTCAGAAACGAATCAAGCATAACATTCCACCACTAAAACAAACTGTTCTGTTTAGGAATGCAAGTAGCTAACTATAATTTGATATCTTAATCGAGAAATAATAATGTGCCTTACTATTTTTTCTGTTGTTCGCAAAACAGCAAATCCGGAAATTCTTGGAAATAATTATATTGTAGCATTTAAAATATCATTTCAGTTAAAGCACTTTTACATACTGGTGGATTAACCATTACAGAAACATAAAAAAAAATGATGTTGCTGTTAATTTAGGGCAGCTGTGGCATAAACCTTACACTGGGTGGTGGTCTAATAAATTTGTTAAGTACTGTATATAGAGTAGTTCCTAAACTGGAAACAAAGACCTTTGTGGTCTTCCATTACTGTTTCCATCTGAATTGGATATGATGCTATTTGTTTTGGTTTTTTTATGAAGAGAATGAGGTAAAGGATGTGGTCTCCTCATGACTCCAGACGTACCTGCGACAACAACCAACCATGATTTTATCAGTGATGGGAATATCTGGGAAGACGCAGACAGAGGAAACGGCTTCTTCTTCTTCCCAACCTTCAGCTGATCATTGCCGGTCATGCCGGTTAAAAGTTCACGCATTAGACATTTCCATCTCCCATTAAGTAAATTGACTCTTTTCACAAGTAAACATAAAAACTGGCAAAGTTGAGAGAATTTTTTTCCTCTAAAAAGGGCGCATAATAATCTGTTAAGAAACATGGTTTGTGGGCAGATTTATTCAGCAACAGGAAGAACTAGAATGCTCTGCTTGTTATGACTTTGAATCCAATTCATCATGAACATTTTATTTGTGCACAGGCTTTAAAATATGCCCTTGATATGTCGAGAGTGAGAGCTCGCACAGATAGTAATTGTCTGGAGGTGTGATAAATGGGAAACATGTTTTTTTTGTTTGTTTTTTTTTGTTTTTCTTAAACTCAGCTGTGCCGCCCAGCGAACTGCAGCTGCTCTTTCATTTACGCCTGCTGGTCTTGTTGTCCTTTTGAAATCACTCAACTATAACAACCGAATCATTCTGTCCTGCTTATCTACTGTTTTTAATCATGAAAGGAGCTCTGTGATGGATTAATAAAGGCAAAAAAAAACATGTGGAAAGAGAAAAAGAGAGAAAACAGTTAGCAGTGCTATTTCACAAATTTACCTGTGACATAAACAGGGCCGTGTATGATCAAAGTGCTAATAAAAGTATTTATCAATTTAATGCTTGAGATATTCGGTCTCAAAATGGATTTTTCAGAATTTAATACTTCATCTAACACGGTTGCTCTTGTAAAAGCTGTAAAGCTGTTAAGAATATTTCACTTGGCTTTCCATATGAAAGTATGTCTCGTGAGGCAGGTTGCTCCCACTGATAATGTTACTATTAGATGACTAATAGATGAAACGAGAGGAACAGCAATGTTTGAATATCAAATCAATGTTATCCTGGTGTTTCCATTTGCCTGTCTCATGTATTAATGGAACTTAAGTTGAGGAGGATTGAGTGGGAAATGTGTGCAGACAAGAAAAAAGTCGGCTGGTGGAGGTGGTGCTGCGGTTGGGAGGAGACGAGGCTTCACCTGAGGAGGTCAAAGAGCTGCAGGTAGAGTCCAGACCGAGAGGCAGAGAGAGACAGAGAGGAGATTTAGGAAGCTACTCACAGGGAATTGTGCGCAGGTACAGGTTGTCCCTGATCACCTGCTGGAGCTTGTGGTCCAGGGAGCCCTTCTGAAACTGCAGACTGAGGTAGTGACGCAAATCAGTATTCAACACTTTACCTTGAAGAGAGGAGAGAGAAATCTAGGTCAGTCCAACAAATAAATCATGTAGGAGGGCATCTACATGGAGCGCATTTAAAAATAAACACCCACTCTGATGATTTGATTCTGAAACAATTAAAAATACATTATGAAATTTGAATGTGACAAGCTACGCCGTACTCCCCTGATGGAGAACAACAAACACACACACACACACACACACACCACCTTTCTGTGGCGGATTGCT
>CAAKHG010014859.1:19081-33033 GCA_901007715.1 Dactylopterus volitans | reverse complement strand
GGGAGGGCAGGGTGGAGGCGAGCGGAGATGTTTGCAGAGTAATAATGATGCATGGGAGCGCGCATGAAATCTCACCCTACCCTCTCATCTTTGTCATTATTCTGTTGCTGCGGCTCTTGACTGTGCATCTTTGCCTCCCTTGCCGTGGAGATTTAAACTACACCCTGGTAAACTACCCCCCCACACACACACACCTCCTTACACCTATGTGTAAGATGACTTTCTGAATACTTATCTGCCTCCCCTGCATCTCCCCCCGTTTTTCTTCCTTCTTCCACTGATGGACACTTAACCTTTTTGGTTTCTCCGTTTCATATTACGAGCCAGTGATTTCAGGCGAGGCACGCGCCCACCTGTTACCGTCAAAGAGCAGCGACAGCTGTATTATCATCAGTCGAGTGAAGTCAAATATAATCAATAATGGAGGGATTTGAATGGTTAGTTATTGACCAGTGAAGGGGCGTCCAGAATTTAACCAATTAACACGACATTAACTGAGCGTGTGCTTCTCATGGTCCATCTCTCTGGCTTTTATTCCACAAGGTGATCGAATCAAGCATAACATCTTTTCTCCCTTCACATCATCCACAAGGTGATCTGGCAGCTCAGGAAAACCACCGGAACGACAGAGGAAGAAGAGGTCGACTGCCAGGCGAGATGAAGACGGCAAAACGAAATCCAGCTTGGAGGTAACACTACGGAGAGAAAGAGGGAGGCGCTCGCCGTGAGTGTTGCCACGCTGTGTTAACATACAGCTCTAATGCATCGTCAATGTTGTCCGACTTGGAGAATCAGCACCTGACGGCTGCAGCGCGAATCAAAAGAGTTCCGGCCTCATGACAAACCATCACATTTTTTTTTTTTTTTTTTTTTGCTATAGGAGGATAAAGTGATGCGCATGGTGGGAAAAGGACATGATGCAGATAAACATGGCGAATGGTAGAGCTTCATGAGCTGTTGAACTACACTGAACCAGTCTGACGCACCGAAGCAATGCTGGAAAGCAGCATAACTAAACTAAAGAGAGGCTCAAGGCTGGACTGAATAAAACCCAAGCTGAGAATAAAGACAGGCATTTTCAATTTTCATAAATTATGAATGACTGGTTGACTATTGATATTTAACATGAAAATATATGAAATCTGAGACCCTTACCCAAACCCTCACTCGACGTCTGTCCAAATTTTTTACAGTGTTTAAACTTAGTGAGAATGGTGTACGGATGTCTGAACAAAAAAAAATACATAGTCCTTTTCTCCCTTAGACATAACATAGACAGGGATTAAAATTGAAATTAAAAATCAAGATCAAAATAAAGCACTCGGTACCTTGTGACAACTGCACTTTGGCATGTCTGCGACTCTCTCCTGATGATCTTCTTTGCAACTGACATCAAAACTATCTAGCTGCCGCGCTTAAAGCATTTCGATAGTCGCTTTCGGCCAAAAAGAACACATGAGCGTCATTTTTGAGACAAGCTTCAGCAGACAAAACTCACCGATTTTGACACATTTCAGCTACGAGGTAAAAAAGGAGTTGACTGGCAGTGAAGATTTAGTCAGGCGCCCATTACACAGGCAATTAAATGACAATGCTTTTCCTAAATGAGAGCAGCAGCAATGCAGAAATGTCACCAGCAGGGGTGTCAGTGGGCGTCTAATGAGGCAATTCTCTGACAGTAGCGCCACTCCGTAAACAGCCAGAAAGCCCCCGCCATCTGCTAATTACCACCTTGTTAGGTTCATTTGGCAACTCGGGGCAACAAACTCTACCGGCTTGTCCTGTGTAACAGGCAGTCGGAGAGAGAGAATTTGTTGGGGGTTTTCTTTGGGCATCTTCTGTGCACACCGTTTTTTTTTTTGTTTGGTTTGTTTTTTTTCACCATCCCCTTAAAAGTGGCAGAGAAACAAATACAAATAAGGTCAACAATTATGGCAGGGCTTGTTTTCTCACCACAGGGCTACAGACTTGTTGGGTTCCACGGCCAAACGCTTGGTCATGTTCACTGAAAGTAAAAGTGGAATGCGACCCCTCCCCATACAGGACCAATGGAGATTTTGAGCCACTTCATTGACATGCGTCTGATGCTGTAAGTAGGTCAGTTTATACCTGGCGCTCGAAAACACCTCCACATGCGTCTCAAGTGACCACTCATGGTAGGATCTCACCTCCCCGCTCCGGATGCAAATCAGATCGTTTCCATTTGCAAAGACCACATGCATTTTTGCGTCGTACCAGCGGGAGGCAGCGATGCCTTTCCTGCGCCAAGTCTGCCGAAAATTAAAAGAAGAACTTGATCTGTCCCCTCGGTGTGCATCACGCAAAAAAAAAAAAAATAACCTGAGATCTTTGATGCACTTATGATATATCTGCAAGCCTTTTGCTATTTTCATGCATATAATAATATAATAATGTGATAGAGGGGGCTTGCAAATTCGTGTCTTCTTCCACTTACGTGCTAATAATGTAATTTAAGCGGGGAGTGATCCAATGTGGTCCAGGCGCAAAGTACTTAGAGCGGTCCTTTTGTAATCAACCACAGAGCAGAGCATGTTAGTTTCAGGTCTGAAAAAGGACCTTTGCTCCCCATCTGAATCTTCATTCTCTTCTAGCCATTGTTTTAGCCGACAGCTGTAATTGGTCAGAAAGTGTGAAGTCAAGTTTGTGTCTTCAGGGAGCCGGAGATTAATTGCGGGTGGAGGTAGGTTTTTGGGATGAAAAATGTTCGATGAAGGAGACCAGTGTCCCCAATCAACTTTCTCTCGCTTCAGGTCGGACGCACTTGTCTTGAAATGCAATTAGCGGGATCATATCTCAACATAAGGTCAGTCTGCACAAGCTAGGTGCTCTGGTTATAAAATCAAGAATAAAAACGTTGAAATGGAAAGTCTCCAACACGTTTAATGGCTCTTTAAAACACAATTTTGAGCTTGCTGTGCCACAAGGGCAACGGCATTACCCCCGCACCCTTGGCAGAACAGCACAATCAAGTCTTTCAGCACATAATTGAAAGGAATGGTCTTGCCACGTTGCTTGCAGGCTTAATGTTGCGGGCATATTACAGTCAACGTGATAATCATCAGCACGCTTGGCAATAGACACAGATGGTGTCCCTAAGCGCTCGGCATTCAGAAATATATTCTTGGCTTTGGGTGGCCTGCCTGCTATGGCTGGCAAAGTTAACTAAATATCTATTAGTTAAATGTTTATAATAAACCTGGCTCAGTGCTGTTTTTGGCTCATTTGATGTTACACACCTATTCTACTGATACTTGGGGAAACCATCTATTCTGTCACACAACTTCAGAGCAGCATGTCAGTGTGTCCATCTGGGTATTATTGCTAAAAGAGGTGCGTTGACAGTATCTAAGAGATACTGTGTCCCATCACTGTGTTATCACAGCACTGCAGCATGTGGCAAACCCTTTTTCTTGAAGGGACAGTGAAACATAACTTCAAATTGTCCTTTCTAATCCTACTGTGGATTGGAGAAAGCTTTATTTCAGCCTTTTGTTGAATATCTAAGGTTTAGCCTCCCTTGTCTGTCTCCTTGGCTTGAGCAAGTGGGGTGATAGAAGAGTCACGGCCACCCTGCGGTCACCCTGAGCGGGTGGGAGATTGGGCAGCCTCTCTGCTCCCCTGTCCTATTCCAGTGACTGATCACGACATTCACCTTCTACTCGTATCCATGTCCGCATGCTTTCCTGAGCAACGCTATCTGCCCTGCACCCGACGGTCCAAGAGCAGCTCGCTCGACCTCAATAGTCAGATGGAAGCAGCCAACAGAAACACGTCTGATTTGCATTTTCCCCCTTTGACATTTCAAGTTTTCTAATTTCATTTGAACGGGAAGAAAACAATGTGAGGTCTTAAAAGAGCTGACATTTAATGTTAGAAATGTTTTTTTTTCTATCCACAGCAATGTCTTTCTGCTGTGCCACCGACTAATTTGGTCCAAAAACATTTCAGCACCTTTGCCAATTAATATCAGTAAAAAGTTCAGTCCCCAGAGAATGGATGCTACCGATTTGATGACCCATTCACTTTTTCCTTTTGCACCACACAGAGGTTAAGTTCTCAACAATTATCGGATGGATTGCCATGAGATTTGGTATAGAGATTCATGTTACCCTGGTTATTCTCTCTTTACACTCAGCCCCATCATGAGTTGGACATTCATGATGTTGAACAAAATACTTGAAGAAATATTAGATAAACTGCCCTGAAAATCTGCATATACGCAGGCAAATTTTCATGTACTGTCCATCCGTGTAATTTCTGTTTGGCATCCCAGCATGTGCACATAAATAATCAATGCAGCATGGGCTTAGGGGGGGCCCCAGCAAAATTAGTTATTATGACTTGTCACACTTTTATTCAAGAGCCCATGATAGGCAGCACAACACAACCACACTTTGAAAATAAAAAAAAATAAAAAAAATCACTGTCTTGGCCTCCAGAAGAATAATTTAACATTATAAGTAAAAGGTTCTTTTCCATTTGTACAGAATTTTCAGCTCTTAAGTTTCTGATTTTTTTTTAAGGTAATTTCACGCCAGTTTAATCATAGCCTTTTCTCATACTTTTGAAAGAAATTAGGTGAATGCTCAAAGACAAATTAGCATTAGGCAAAAAAAAAAAAGAATATGAAAACCCCTGGAATATAGAAGCATTGCCTGATAACAGAGCATCCTATCAGAGCGACGCACGCTGAAGACACATAGACATAAGCATGGGCACTGCTCCAGCTTGTGTTTCCAGTATTACAACCGGGCTGTGCGATTAGAAGAGCAGTGGGAGAGGAAAAAGAAATAAGAGCTTCAGAAAAGAGTATGATTTTTAACAAGGTATATTTAGACTTTTGCAGCTGTCTTTTTAGCGACTGGGTTCTCTTTCATCTCCGGGCTCCAACATTCAAGAAGCTCTCGTCCAATCTAAAATGTGGTCCTAACCTTTAATAGTGAGGTTAACTCCCCCTTTGAAGCATACAAATAAGATAAAATGGCTGGATAAAAATGCAGCGGAGCTCGGGGAGTATCTGTGTTTGTCTATGTGCATGTGCCCGTCAGCCTCAAAGCACATTTCCTCTTTTTGCCCCGTCGTTCATTTGGCTTATCTGCTGTGTGTGTGGAGGCCGCCTGGATGTGATGCGAAGAATGAGAATGAGAAGCTCCCTTCTGTGCCCTGCGTCATCAAAAGCCCGCCACTGTTTACAGTGGCTGTGGTCTGAAAACCCTCCTTCTGTCTGTCTGTCTGTCTGTCTGCCTGCCTGCCTGTCTGCCTGTCTATCTGTCTGCACACAAAAAGACACCCACTTGCATACTGCACATGCATACACTTTCAAAGAAAGAGCCGGATCAAAGAGTAGGACAATCTTTTCTCCCTTCACATCTCCCAGGTAGAGAGTGATCTTTACATCACATTGTCATCAGAGGCTGGGGGAGAAGCCGCTCGGGGAGAAATCAGTCAGTGTATTATTAAAGCTTCAGAGAGACAGGAACAGTATGAAGATATACAGGAGAATTCAAACAGATGAAAACCACTGCGCCACTTACTTCTTTTATGAGAAGGCCGCATAGACATCAGACTTTACCAGTCATGTGAGCAATTTCACTCACAGGACACTGACGGTACATCAAGGGTTTTAACACAACAGCCAGACAGTCACAGTGTTCGAAAAGTTCTCTGATGACCAACGGCCAGATGAATCGTTGTTTGAGTTCTCCTGATCAGAGAGCTCAAGAGCGGCACCAGCAGCACTAGCTATCGCAGCTCTGTGGATTACAGTTACAGCAAGTAAAGTGATGCACTCTTAGCCTCAATAACTTGGGCTGTCACTGACAATATTCCACCAAATGCATCAGGGAGAAGCCCAGGGGGACGCCCAAGTCTTCCTTTCCTCCCTCCCTCTCTTTGTCACATGCGTACATACACAAACAAACACAGCTGTAAACTTTCACCCATAAATCAAAGACTGGTTTGAGATGTGGATATGTTGTCCATGCTACACTATTAAAATGAAAAACTTAGATCGCTATAGTGACAGTGCAAAATTCATACTGCTGAATACAGTATGGCTGAGCTGGTTGCACTGTTCCCAAACTCTGGACATGTGATGTTGTGAGCAGGCTTGCATATGTGTGTAAAGAGGCATCGGGTGTTCAGTGGCGACGTTTCGGGCACTCCTGCCACAGTACGATGCACAACTGAGCAGAAGGCATCGTGTTGGAGAGCAAGCACGCCCCGAGGAGCTGCAGTTGCTCACTTGATGTGTTCGTCTGTTGCTGACCCAGATGCCGCCTCAATCCTTGACTCACGATTTCAAATTGCATCCCGCTGACATCAGCCACACCAGGGAGACATTTGCATACAGCAGAGCTGAGACATGTAGAAGCCTAATCGATTGGATGATACTTTTTTTTTTTAAAAAGAGGTTTATTAGGCCAAAGCATGACCTTTTGGTGGCCTCTTACAATGTCGAGCCATGCCTTAATGGTCCCTCAAGTTGCTTTACACTTTACAAATGCCCCTAAAATAGCATTAGCCTCATGCCAAGGACTCCTTGTGCAAAACCACCAACAATACAACAGCAAATTTAACAACACAACATCTGAATATGGTTTCATATGATTATCCTTTCCAGGGCACTCTGTGTTTTGTCACATGTACTTCTAAAGTTGAGAAACCAGACCCATAGAAGTATGTGGCTGCAATAGGGAGAAGGCATTTCAGTGGCTTCATTCATTCAGTGGTCCTTTTTTTTTTTTACCCGTAGCCAATAGTATTACAGGGAAGGAGACCCAAATTTCAGTTTTAAATTAAGTTTTGTCATCTCAATCCACTCCTCCTGTGACATTAGGGTCCTGAATGGCACCTGCTCTGAGGGTAAAGGGTTCCCTTTCCCGGTTTAGAAGGGCATTTTCAAGGTCAGGCAAATAGTATTAGAAATATCCTTGGCCGTGCCTCAGGTGGGACTGGATGAGTGGAGGCGACAGCAGCTCCTGGCGAAGTGGTGGAAACATTTCTGGAACTCCCCCCGTCGCTTGTTTGACCGCAGCATCATCTTCTTGGAAAAAACAGGGCAGCATCGCGGCAAAGGGGCTTTTGAAATGTTCAGTTTCTTTGCTCAAGGGCACCTAGACACGGCCTCTGCCGGAATCAAACCGGCAACCCTCTGATCACTAGACGGCCACTCTGCCAACTGAGCCACGCTTTGTTTTGTTTTTATGAATGAGCATGTGGGTCTGAAAAGGGAAGAGCCAGGGGACATACTGCTTTTGCCCGTCTTCAAACTGCATGATAATGGAGGAAATGAGTTAAAAGAACATCACCGCGAGCCAGCGTAGAAAGAGTGGGACATTCCAACATCTACAATCTGTGACAAGGCGAGACACTCAACCTGATGACGATGTTGTGACAAACACTTAAAGAGAAATTCGAACGCGTGTCACACAGAAGAGCCGACTTTATATGCTGCGACTATAACACTTGGGCTTCTCAAACAGTTCGTGCGAGGCTAGTCCAGTTACGGGGAGCAGTGTATTCGCAATCACACACACCGGATGGTGTGTGTGAGGAGAAACCACTCTAGTACATTACATCCATCCATCATGTGCTGGCTGCAGAAAGGGATACGCACCTCTCACTGAAATGAGTCAGCCGGCTGGACTTCAGTCCTCTCAGGTTTATGTCCACCTTAAAATCTCTCTTACTGAAAAATGTGTGTGGTCAAAGAGGATGACCGGGGTGATTTATGGTGGGAGGGTTCCCGAGGACGCTCACGGGGGAGGGCGCATGAATGAAGCCCGTGGACACCGCTCAGCCGCTGGATACTAACATTTAGTCCACAATTTATCTGTATCTCTTTGAAGGCATACATGGGGGGGGTGCTGGATGAGCGAGGCAGATGTCCACAGAAAAGTGTGCAGCCACATCAGTCACTCGCAGCAGATGAAAGGAGCTGAACAGCCAGATGCCGGAGGGCAAATACAAAGAGAATCAAGGCGAAACCTCCTGACAAAATGTCAACTGAATCTCGCCGTTTCAGAGGCGCTCTCTCTGATAACTGCAATCTGTATTCCTCCAGTTGCACATGGCAGATGTTAGCAATGTTTAATAAATAATTTGTCCTCATGACCAATGGACTGACTAATGCAGGTGTTGCCTCAGCCAACCAGTTAAGATGCAATTAACATCCAAAGCTGTCCACAGCGTATGTGGTGTAGACTCGGAATGAACTCTATCAAGTGGACTGAGAGTAGGAAGAAACGTCATCATGTCATTATTTTATCCACACAGACATTTATCTAAAATGATGTTGATGCCCAAATACATGTTTTGTGATGTCAAAATGACCTTGACCTTTGACCCTGACCACCAAAATCTATTCATTTAATCTGAAGTCTGAGGTAACATTCGTACCAAACCTATAAAAAAATTCCCTCTAGGTGAAGTAAAGGTGACCTTTGACCACCTAGGTACAAAACAGCGATACGTCATGACATGTCATGTTAATCTGTACGAGATTTATGTGAAGTTTGTTTTAAATCAGCATATAGAACAGAGTCAATGTGTTCTGTTAGGTCCTCCGACCTTGACCTTTGGACCACCAAAATATAATCATGTCATTCATAAGCCAAATTTGAAAACCTTCCTCTCAGAAATTCCTAATATTTTGCATTCATAAGAAGTGGACAGACAAACAATCTGAACACATAATGCCTCTCGCCTCAGCTAACACAGACATGGAGGCATAAACAAATAATCTACCACACCACCAATAAAACAAGTAATAATGTGCTGAATTCTTGTGATAAGAAGCAGCTCTCTTGAAACAAATCTTTTCATCTCGCTGAAATGTTGACTTGTAAGTTAAATGTAACTTACCGAAGTTTCTTTTGACAAGAACTTCAACCAATACATTTGATAAAATTCTGACTGAATTTTTTTTATTTTTTTTTTAAGTGCACTTGCAGGAGTGCAACTCTGCAAATACTGTATCTAACTCATCCCTGCAGGGTGCATTGCGGTGGTAGAGGATAAGGGTGCCAATATATGCAGAAAGGAAAAACACACAAATTTGTTAGATCCACAGCCAAATGTTGCAATAATCCCTGGGCTGCTTTATAAGCATCTTGAAAATATAAGGGGTTTTCTGTCAGGACTGCGCACACGGAGAGTACAGCGGGAACAACAACCCAGCCCAAGTGACTCATGTTGTTGCGCTGCTGAGGGACAGATCTGGTTGTCATTGCTCCGATGTCGGCCCAACACCTCGTCCGAGAACTCCGTCCACGAGTTTGTGGCTTTGTTCCAACTGATTTGTTCTTCCATGTATGATGCAGCTGACAACGCTCTCACCGGGTATCGCACGCTTATGTTTTCTTATTTTTCCTCTCGTTTTTCTTCTGTCCAAAAGTAGCGAGGAGGGAATCGAGAAAATCCGAGTTGGGATATGTTGATGAAACCCGTTTGATCCGGAAAGTGTGTGGGAAGTGAATGGGAATGCCGTGTCTGACGTCTGATGCACCTTGCAATGACAGGTGAACAGGTGTGTGTGTGTGTGTGTGTGTGTGTGTGTGTCAAAGGATATTAGTTGAATTTATCAATTAATGATTTAGCATATTTAAGTTAATCGCCTTTAATGAGAGTAAACAATTTGAGATACTAAGGGATTGTAATTATCATGAATGAGGCTCATTCACAAGAATAACCGTGGTGTTCAGCGTCAGGCAGAGCACAACCGACAAAACACAGCTTCCAAAAAAGTACACCGTCTGGAATGTCAGTATGCGCTTGCGCACATGTTGACCCCTGACCACAAAAAACACTGACTCATTGATAGTTATCTGCAACATCTGCTTTTCTGACACACCCAAACAGATATGCTAAAACTGTAAAACACATCAGATTCAGGACATGTGATACTGAAAACGTAATGATGCAGGGAGTAGGAGAGGGGGAAAAGAGGAACAAAGAAGGGAAAAGTCCAGAAAATGTTTTTTGGGGTTTCTTTTTATGTGCACGGACTGATTCGGAAACAATGCACATTCTGCAGTCCGCAACTCTCATGGCCATGTTTTCAACAGCCCCATGCACAGCTCCAATTGGAGGAGCTCTGTGATGAATTTAAGGGAAAGCTTTCCTCTCCTCTTTCGCGCTCTCCTGACACACACGCGCACACACATTCGCCGAGCTTTCGTTTGACAGCCAAAAGCTTTGCCATCTCTTAGAATGGAGAAGTGCATCTGCAGGAAAACAACCCTACTCTTATGTGTCAAGTGCTATGAAAAACAAGTTTGGCACTGGCAGCACTGAGAGAGAACAGAGGGGAGGCTGTGACAGCGCAGAGTGACGACTGCACACACAATCCTCCATATTAAGACCCTCCATGCCCTTGGTTTACTTGAGTAGTTGGAGGGGGGTTTTTTTTCTTTTCTTTTTTAAAAATCTGACAACTTTTCACCCACATAGCAGGTAACTCAGGTGCTTATTGCGTTGTCAACACATGGCTCCTTTTGAAGAGCTGCCTGAGAGGAAGATGGTATTTATTAAACAAAAAACAAAAAAAACAAAAAACGATCACAAAGGGGATGATGACGTTTCAAGTTTCGAGTCCATCTTGCATAAAAATTAATCAGTATACTATCAGTAGGCTTTTGGCACCCCGGGCGGGGGTGCTGTAAATGTGTTAGCATCTAAACTGACTTTATGTCCACCTTATAATATTCAACTGTGGGAAAAAAAAAAAACGCCACGCTAATGCAGTGTAAAGGTGCGAAACATGTTCGCTAATTTTACACATTTGCCTAGTAATAATGTGTATGAGGCCACACTGCAAAACCTAGATGAGCTGATGAGGGTTATGAATCCCCAGGTGAGCTGAATCTATTAGGCGTTAATTACTTAAACAGGACGATCCCGTTATTGGAGCATATATCCCAGCGAGACAGAATCTCGCCAGCCATTTGGAAGACAATGAAAAATTGAATTAACTGTGAGACACAACTGCGGGGAAATTCATACTACTCTGCTCCATAATCCGCTTTTGCTGTGAATATTTTGGAGCAGGATTATCAATGAAAGAGTGAACAAATTGCTGGCCGGATAATGCTGGTCTCCTGGTAGGGGGCAATGCATGGAGTGGTGCTGCGAGCTAAAAGTTGGTGTTTAGGATAGTTGCCTCCGATGGTGGTTGAGGCCGATCCTCGCAAAAGCCACAGTGGTTGGGAAAGGATTAGTCACGACGCCACCAGTGGCTGTCAATCATGTATCCTTACAGCACACATGGGCAAAATACAGCCTGAGGGCCATAACAGGCCAATAAATGATCCAGCAACAACCTCAAAGGGGGACAAAGTGATGCCAGACGAAAACAAAAAAAGGCAGCGCGATCTGTGAGTGAATCTGAAGTACAATGAGTCTGTACCGCTATTTGACTCTAGTCCAACAGAGGGCGCTGTTTATGTTTACTTTGGACTCCAGGTCTCAACTTCTTGCTAACCTCAAGTTACAGGTTACAGCCATTTTCATTTGAGGGCTCGACAACTAGTTTGAAATTAAAAAATAGAATTTGCCATTTTTTGACATTGCGGATTGTTTAATGCCACTTCCGAATGCACCTGAATGACACAAAGCTGTATGAAGAAAGGGAGCAGTTATGTCTCTCGAATTCATGTAGTTCCACATTTGTCACTATGAGTTTCATTTTTAAATCTAATTATTCAATGTGTGACTCATCTTTCACTGCCTTAAAGGAGCTTTCCATCCAGGGAGTTGGTGAGTTTGTTCCAACCAGCTTGTTCCATGTGTGATGTGGCTGGCGTGCTCTCACAGAGCATCGTACACAAATGTTTTCTTATTCGAAAGGAAGATGGGAGGGGGAAAAAATCATTTGATTTCCACTTGACAAACTGTGGTGTGTGTTTGTGCATGTGTATTTGAATTTTTTTTTAAAAAGTATCTGCATTATTGGCCACACTAGCACTCGCAGTTATCAATTACATGACACAATGGTTCATATTCATTCATTTAACGGCTGATCTGAGCAGGCGACGTTGCCAGCGGCTACTCGGTGTGTTCGCAGAAAAATTATTGAACAGTAGACCACAGCTGTCTGCCTGCAAATTGCGAAATTGAAAATCGTGAAAACGGTCATTAGGATCAAATGGTGCTACTGCAGAAAGAGATCATCACCTTTATGTTAGCAGGGAGAAGAGTTAGCGCAGCTTTGCACCTCGGGAACTGATGCGCCGACACTGCTCGCGGTGTGAATGACAAGTCTGTCAGAAAGCAGGTGTAAGAAATCTATTAGCGGCCCATCCGATGAGGAGGCTGCATTATTTTTGCAATACTCCCGTGAATTTTCAATTACAATAGAGGATTAGTGGCAATCAGCATACCCAGGTGGTGCCAGTGATTAGCTAATCTACAGGAGCATGCATAATGACATCTGTTCCTCTGAACGCCACGTGCTAGCTTGTCCTGGTTAACATACTGTAGCGAGCAACGGGCCATTCAGAGGGGTCGGGGGTGGAGGGGTGGAGGGGAGCAACACACAAGGTCACACTAGGATGTTTGGAACTTCACTATTCCCCTCATTTTAAACAGTGGAGAAAATCAAACAGAGGGAGGCAACTGCAAAGTACATCTGCTCTGTTTAAATGGACTGACATAATACAACATCTTGGCCTGCTCTGCCCTGCTAAAGACCCTCTATGGGAAATGCGGGTATTTATGCAAAGAAATCAAACTTTGACACTTCAAAGACATTCTACCATTTAATCAAGTCGACACACACCCATGGCAACGATGATTCCCTTTTTTTTTTTTTCCCCATCTCTTTTTTTTTCCCAAACCATTTCGCATGTGAGTGGACAGACAAAGTCAAATGCTCACAGCCAATCTTCTTAATGGGAAGGGAGGGAAGAGCTGAGAGTGGGCGCTAATTTAGAGGAAAAAATTCATTTTCAATTAGCCAGCAGTGGCTGTGAAGAATACACCATTATGCGGCAGTCCGGTTTTCATCACACAGCCTGGCTCAGATTGAAATATCACTCATTGTTGTGTTAACGACTTTTAACTAATTGTCTCCAGTCCTCAGGGCTGCTTTGACTTTTCTTACCATGTTTGGATCAAACACACTTGAAAAACACAAAGATAATGAAATGTTGCACTGTACATGGACTGCTGGGGTGTAGAGAGGCTTAATTATCTCATTGCATGTACGCTGCGCCTTGGATGGTTTATCTCACTTCATTATTGCTGCTATTTTTAATATAATTGACCCTTGGACCTGTTCCACAACAAAGAGGTACCAGATAGAGGAGCGTCATAAAAAAAAATAAATGTGAACCACGTACAGAACATACACATACCCCGAAACAAAGAAAAACTCAAAATTGAGATGGCAGAAAGTCATTTAGGGCCCGCTCAACAACTTTTATAATGGGCGACTGTTAATGAGCCCAAAATTGCTCTCAATATCTTAAAGTTATGGAAGGAGGAAGCATCTATAAAGGTTTTGGTTTACATCAATCAGCAATAATATAGAAGCAGCTGAGGAAATCCACAGGAAGACGATGTGAGATAGACGTTTCTGTTAATTTTTGCACACCGCACATTTTCTGCTCTTCATGATGATGAGTGTAAAATGGCTGATGGAAAACGGAACGGTTTTCAGTTCTGTAATTAACACTGCACACAGGCACTGGGCTTCTCAGTGCTTTCCAAATTACTGAGAGTCATTCCCCAATCCAGTTATCTGAAACTATGCTGCTATCTGGGTTCGGTAAAAATATAATATACGTAAATATTACGTTAACAGACTTGAAGAAGGTAGAATCTATTTAGATTTATTAGAACTTTTTACTCCTAGAATTAAGATCATTCTAACAGGTTCACGACTGCTATAAACAAAGTACAGTAAAAGCTTAGGAATACTACTAGTATGA
>CAAKHG010014859.1:0-19061 GCA_901007715.1 Dactylopterus volitans | reverse complement strand
CTACTAGTATGATTTTTCACTCAAAATGGGGGCAATATTCTATTCAGCTTTACACTGAAATGAAGCTGTTGACAGCTGTTTTCTTTTATGACCTCGGGGTCAGATAAGAAACCAGCAGAGTCAAGAGGTCACTCTGGCTGATAAAGCAAAAAGCAGATGGAAAAAAAATATATATATACAGCCTGAAAAGAAAAAAACAGACGCAGGTTGCAAACACTTAACTGAGGGAGCAGCAGCAGGGCTCTCCTCCTCGACACTGTTAGTCTCAGGCCAAACCAAGAGATGAACCATGTGATTGATGCACTTCTGTCTGTTCTCCCATCCTGCCCTTGGCACGGCCATACTGAGCGTGGTGCAAAAATGAACACGGGCTCAGATTTATGATTTTGGTTACACTGTTATGAAAAATGATGAAATCAGTTTCCAGGGTTTGGATGAATGAGGCGGAGAGAGGAAGGCAAATAGGGAAAACGGTAATTGAATTCTTCAGGGATAAATGTTGGAACGCGAGCCGGTATTGGATGCAGCTTACTGCAGGCTCCTTTTGAATGCAAATGACAATGAAGAAGAATGAAAGAC
Source organism: Dactylopterus volitans (assembly GCA_901007715.1). Classification (NCBI taxonomy): domain Eukaryota; kingdom Metazoa; phylum Chordata; class Actinopteri; order Syngnathiformes; family Dactylopteridae; genus Dactylopterus; species Dactylopterus volitans. Next base: position 18,482 of record CAAKHG010014859.1, on the reverse strand, counting down.
AAAGGACGGCAGGCAGAGAGGGAGAGAATCAGAGGTTTGCATCTTCAGTGCTATGATATCCCCGTGCACCAAATCAAGCCAACTAACTCACATATATTCAATCAAGGCTCTACAGGCTTTTGCACGTGCAGTTTGGCTGCTTGGCATGCCATCTGCCTTCATACGGCGTATAAATATTAGATGCTAAGCACACAGAGTTTGCTGCGAAGCTGTCTGATGGAACAAAGACAGAGGCAGACAAAGGAAAAAGCACAGGGCATGTCAAAGATGACTGTCTACATAATTGAGTAAAGGTAGACTTCAGTCCTCTGCCAGAGACAGAGGAGCTCCCAAGCATTGCCGAGTTGTGACGTCAGATTAGCGACGGTTTCATTAGCCGGCTGCATACAGGCCTCGACTGTTCAAGAAAGCAAAGAGGAAGAAAAAGGAAAGAAAAACTGAAGACGATCAGCAGAGAGAAGGATCATTTATTCTGCTGCACTCTTGGGATTTAAACCCACGTGACTGTGATGCACTGCAGGTTGTTTCATCAAGAAGTGAAAGCTCTCTCCCTCCTTCTCCCTCTCTCTCTCTCTCTCTCTCAAAGTTTGTCATTCTGATGGGGTGCTGGGGTGATGGGGTGCTGCTGTGCAACCAGAGGCTTTTAATTAAAACAGTTAAACTGCGTCTCAAAGAGTAACACCTACTTTAATTTGGGTGATAATTCATTACATAGCCTGAATGGAGTCACGGGAGGTTTGGACTCAATCCCAGCTGGCATTGGGCGAGAGGTGGGGTACTCCCTGGACAGGTCACCAGTCTGTCACAGGTTTGTGCGATCGTGAGCTAGCATGCACGATACCAGCAACCTCATCCGGACACAACTAAATGGAATTTGGCCACTAATAATCCAACCATTTCTGCCAGTGCTTTTCCCACTGGAAGATATCATACTGTATGTCTTCCCTGGCTAAGAGACACTGACGGTGGAAAAGCAAGATGCTTTTTGATTGAAGAGAAAATTACTTGTGAAGCTCTCTGCCTTCCACAAAATAGACGAGGCCGGGAAAAAAAACCCCAAAACTGGACAACATGACCAAAGAACAGGACTTTTTTTTTTTTTTTTGCTACATTAAGAGCGGCGGGGTCTATAGAAGCCTAGAGGACTTGATTCGCTCATAATGCTGGTAAAGCAACAGATAATAAAGTGTTGCTTCTTTGTACCAATTTCTATCATTATCAACAGTTCCGCAATGACACGGAAAGCACAAGGACACAACAGTGCGACAGAACACAAGGCAAACACATCTCCTGCCATTCTTACACACAACTGGCAGGGACTAGATCAACAGCATAATGTAAATATATGGCCTAATTTAACTGTCCCTACATGGCAGGATGATTAATACTGTATGCACTGTGTTTACTACACAGCAGAGAGGCTACACTTAGTCCAAATGAGACCAATCAGACGGCCATACTCGCATACTGTAACCTTTAAATGTCCTTGAAAGTTGCCATGTTAGTCATCAGTGCTGTAAGAGCTGGCTTGGATGAGAGCAGCTGCAATAGGCTTTGACTCCCAGAAAATTCAGTCTCTGGGGTTAGCAGCATATTTGTGTTGTATACTGTATGTCAAACACTGCAGCTTCCTAAGCAATGGAAGGTGGCCCAGGGAAATTTTTTGTCGAATCAAACAGCCAGGTTAAGACAGGTCAACAATGAGCTGCTCTGTACAGCCAGTCTTTGCTGACAGACAGATTTGGCCGTGCTGAGTTAACCTACTTAGAGAAAGGACATGCTGGCTTTTAAGGGTCAAGGAAACAACTGGTGAGGAAAATAAACAGAACTGTACTACAATTTCTAAAAAAAAAAAAAAAAAATTAAAAAAAAAAGCTGGTTCTGCTTGTGCAGCAAGGATGAAGACACCCAGGCTGAATCCCAACTCGCTCCTTTGTCCTAGCCTTCTGTTTTGCACAATCTTGTCTAAAGGTAGGGTGTTCAAGTTCTTGTTGCAATTGAGGGCAAGAGGAGGAAACCAAAGGCTGAGCCATGTAGGCACAGTTCAAACCAAGGGTCATTAGTAGATTCCCAGAATGCCTTGCAAATCAGCAATGGCACCTGCAAGATGGCTACACAAACAACCAAAGACAAATGTGTTTTGTTCGTCATCAAAGATTAAATTGTGATATAAATCACGGCGACCACTGTATATTCCCTGTTTCTATGGTGTACAGTGCAGCAGCTGTGAACTGCATGTTGACAATGTCTGGTCACATCTGCTTGGTTTAATGCCATCAAGGACCACTGATGTGTGATGTATCAGGGTCTCGAAGAGTTCTCAGAATTCGTATGGGCAGAATTCAAACCATTACCTCTCATCACTGAGGGCCGATGAGGCAGTCAGAGGAAAAGGGTAGGGCTCGTGGTAGGGCCAATGGGGGAACTGGGCGAGCGCAATGAAGACAAAACTAGTCTCACGCGCTGCAAGTTAACGGTGCAAACATGACCCTATCAGACACAAGGTGACTTGGAACAGAGCTCTTACCTGACATGGTCACAGCCAGTTTTGAGTTTTTGCAGAGAGAGAGATCCCCATAGGCAAAAAAGAGAGAGAAAGAAACAGTCAATCGTCAAATCAAGGCTAACGTGCTTTACATCATATCCAGTAAACGCCACATCAGTAAAGCATTGCTGACAGTTAAGTGCTGAAACCTGGATGAGGTGATAACATGGCAGGTTAAGAACTGACATACCCTGCGTGCGCCAAAGAAAATCTCAACTTCCAGTTGTTAATGTCATGAAGAAATGACCACAATAAAATTATAAGGGCATCTGGGGTTGGTTACTGGGAAGAGAAGAGAGGATCTCTAATCGATCACCTGCTTAGATTGTTTCCCTTGCCCTGTGAAAACATGGACAAGACCAGAAAGCTTTGTGATTTACTAGAGTGTAAATTAACACTCAATCACGAGTTACTGTCTCTGATATGTTTAGCTCTTAGGCGGTGGCCCATGCCCGTGTCCAATAGGTTTTAATCCTAATACACGTCATGTTTCATGATGGACTTTGGCTGTTCTTGGGTCCCACAACTGAGATGGATATTGGGTCCCAGCTGGACCAGAAACCTTGAGGGTCTTCCATAGATGCTCTTGGAGGTGCGGACAGCTCAGAACAATCACTCAACCTGCAGACAGCCTCTGCTTGCCATTACTCTCTCTGAGAATAAATCTGGAGGGAGAGATTTTTTTTTTCCTCCAACAAGCAGGCCTTCTTTGCACACTTCTACCGGGGCCCTGGCCTCCCATCCATCTGGTGGGCGTCCCTCACACTCATTAATTCTGCCTGGTGGCTGCTATTTGGTGCAATGTGATTAAGCTCAAATGAACCACTAGGAATAAATTGAAGCTTGAGCCCCTCCTAGGAGACTCGAGAGGGAGTCGGGAGAAAATACTGACAGTTATTTCTGATCACAAGGTGCGAGCGACTGAGTCTCTGCGGACTCTGAACCAATTAAAAACTGTTTTGACTGCACAGCAAAACTGGTTTTTTTTTCTTCTTTTTGGCTTCTCTAAGAAAATGGGGTGAAGGAGCAGAGTTGGCTGAGTTCAACATCATGATTGAAGAAAATTATCTAGACAAATGTTATCCACATCCATACTCCAAACACAGTTTGAGATTTATCAGTTATGCAGACTTTTAAGATGAAACGATCTTGGCAACATCATATATCACTTGGAGGCTATAACTATGTACTATACAGATGGACTGCAGGACAGAGAATCATTACAGACCGAGGCTGGAGCCAGAGGACGATAAGAGAGTGTCCCTACACCACTATACTGCCAAAAATAGACACCGTGTGCAGTTCATCACTCACAGAAATCACACGAACACCTGAGAAGGAAAGCTAATCTTATCCCCTGTTGTCCTCATACCCCACAAGACTGGTCCCCAGTGGTGGTCTCTGGATCACAAATACTTTGAACAGCTCTGTTATGGTCTTGAGGTAGGAATCACAAAACAATATTACCACGACACTTTTGTCATGAAAAAACTGCGTTGCGATTTTGCAATATGTAGTATTGCAGTAACATTTACAGTATTAAGAGTCACTCTGCTCCTCTCACTTCAGTTGTTTAACTGCAGCAAAACACGATTTTCCAGCAGACAGACTGGCCAACGCTGCCTTAAAAATCTGTCAAAAATATCGTATGCACAGTAGTAATTTATGTTATAAAATATTGGCATCCAGGTATCGACGCAATATTACCACACAAATATCGCTATCGATTTTGCCCTCCATACCTATTGTGTACTCTGATAACTGATGAGCGATTATAAAAGAGTGTTAAAAGGATCCCCAAGGGCACCGTTGTCACAAATGGTCCACAGAGGCAAGATGATATTAACATCCATTCACCAGCTTATTGAAATGGTATGGGCACTATTGGCTTCACCTGCCTGACCTGTCATTGCTAACATGTCTGCAGCTACTGACACGTCGACAACCTCGCACTGATATGGGCTGCTGATATTACTAAGCTATCAGCAGAGCCCTGTGCTTTTCTATCGATTCTCCTTTCTCCCCCTCTCTCCTCCTCTCTCTCTTTCCTTCATTCCCTCCCTCTCTCTCTCTCCATCTCCCCCAGGCTGCTCGACTTAGGGCTCTCTCAAAAACCTGTCAGCCCTGCTCTTTCCAGTGATTCAGCATATTGACGAGCTGTCTGCAGAGCGGCCCGGTCCATACGAGCCAGCCCTGAGAGTGTGCAGATGCACCACCGGCCGTTTTCGAGTGAAGTGCATGTGAAGGAAAAGCTATGAAGACTGGTCCGTCCATTCTTCTGTGGCGTGTATGAAGATAGAAAGTTGAAACAAAAAGGATGTTGCTCAAGGTGAGGTTTAAGAGCTTTGTTCCACTGACATGAAAAGCAAAAAAAAAAAAAAACGGTTCCGATGGGAGGTGTCCAACACAGGCCCATGTATTCCCAGAGTCTTTCCTAATTACATTCCACTTTTGTGGCTTGTTTCAACACTTCCTCCTCATAGGAGAGAGAGTGCACAACAGCGTTATGAAAGCTGTGGAGGCATCATTTCATCACAGATGGACCCGCGATCACAGCGTCTACTCGGAGAGATAATGCCAGGCACGAATATGTTTGAAGCAACCTGACCCTGAACCCAGCGTGACACAGCGTCATACATGCACCCATCCCTCCTCCCTGCTTTCTAAAGCAGATTTCTAACTATCCTCATCCTTTCGCGTCTTAGTCCTCCTGGTCTTTGGATCCACCCCCTCCACTTTTTTTTTCTTTTTTCTGTTTCTTTTAACAGGCCCATTCCTCCTAATCACAGCCATCTGGGCCTGTTGTTTCTCCGGGATGTGTTGTTGTATCTGGTTTTATTCCAGATTTGAACATAAGATCAATTTAGAGGTGGGGTAGTGAGCTTGGAGTGAGAATTGTCTTTATTCCAAAGTGTAAGAAAAAGAAAAAAAAAGACTAAAAAAATATAAGCAAATGTGTCTTTATCAATATATCAAACAAGAACATTTGCTTACACAGGCAAATGTTCTTGATTGAATGCACACGTTTCCATAACACCCTATTGACTCAAATTTGTAAAATGACCTGAGTTACAATATAGAATAAAATGCTTCTGCATGCTGCTGCAGAAATTTACATGAAACAGTTGTAAAACCCAAGCCTGTATACTTAAGAGTAATGCAAGAGTTTGAATATATTATTTTTAAGAACAAATTTTCATAATGCTGCTGCTTTAGTAGTGCAAAGTCAAGGACATAATAATCACAATTCAACTACACTATACTTCCACACACACTAGATGTGCCCAGCACTGAATGTGCAGCATTATATGCTATGAAGCCAAATTACTGGAAGCTCATGTCAGCATGACATTCATCCATCTGTTCTCATCTGGATCTGATGTAATAAGGACATTTGCCAAGTTGAACTAAAGACAGAAAAAAAGAAAATCTTTTTAGGATGGAAGCAAGAATATGGACACCACAGTGGTACACAGGTGCAGCATCGGTTTATGACTACGTTTGATTACGATCGTCTGACACATTTTTATTTCATGAGGAGGTATTTAACACCACAGAAAAGATGAGTGGAGCAACACTTTTATGCTTCAGGATTCACTGCTTTTAAAAAAAGAAAAGAAAAAAAACAGCCACATAAAGTTTACAGAGCTAAAGTGTTGGAAAATCTCCTCCATGTTGGTGAATGGGACTTCGGGCCACACTAAAATATGAAAGTTCCCACTAAACAATAATTATTGCAAAGGCGTATTCTATTATTTTAGGTAGCCTTGATGATGTCGATGTATGTCAAAGTTTGATTTTTTTCTTGAAAAGTCTGGTTTCATTAGTTATGTAATGCTGTAAAAAAGGTGGGTGTGACATCATGATCAATGCTTGATGCTGTGGAGGCATTTACGGGCATTCTATAACTGCTAGTGTGTTTCAAACCATGACAAAGTTTTTAATGATTAAATGGTATACTGTGCAGACTCTGTCCCCAAATTGACCTCTGCATCTGTACGCGGGTCATTTTGGCCTTATTTTTGCACAGCAGGAAGAAGTGGTGGCATGCTGTGCAGTCCACAATAATGCAATTACAATGCAATTCCAGTTGTAACCAACATGAGACACAGCAGGCCGGCCGTGACACACAAGAGCACATGACTGAAGTCCACATATGAAATAAATCATTCAGGACTCCAGCAAAGCGTTGATGCTGTGCCGATATATCTTTTTATTGACAGCAGTGGCTGTCACCTTATTACATTTCCCAGATGCTATCTAAGCTGGCTGCATTTCATTATTTCACTGTCACACCAATCCTTGACCTCCTTGGAAGTGTGCTGTGCATCTGTAATGGAAATATGGAATCGAAAATGGCCTGAACAAGAGCAAGAATGCAGGAAACTGCAGCACAATGGATCAGCCTCCTCACATTAGGAATTTTTTTTCACATTTTGCAAATACTCAAGCGGCGACCAAATCAGCCGCCGTGTTACAAAAAAATTAAATGATTAAAAGAAATCAAGATTTCTCCAAGCCAGTGTTTATTTTGTAGATCTGGATCGGCAGTATCTTATGCCATTATGATCTAAGTTGATGACTATGAAGGCCAAACGGAGCCAAGGACGACTTCTGAATAAATCCTCTTAAAAAAGGAACATGACCTTTGTGAAATAGGGAGCAAATCTGTACAAAGGACAAATTTGGCTATAAATTACAAAGAATATTCATGTTTTACAGCTTTTTTATACCCTTTTTTTTTTACGGCCCTTTTAAATGCTGGCAGACAGGTTTTGTATGGATCAGCTGGCTGTTCCACAGATTGCATATAAAGATAGAAGACACGTCTCCGCTTCCTCACAATGTTCCGAAATGAAGCGGAAAAATCACAAATGTGAGATTTGCCACCAGGTGACATCAAACAGAGTGGTAATAGCTAACAGCGAGTGAAGCCGTGTTAGCTCGCTCCCGCCAGATTCAGTTATTTACAACTCATGTTTCACCGTTTGAAACAGAATATCAGATAAAATTCTGTCAGTCTATTTTACTTGTTTTCATTTTTTGTTTTTTAGAGGGGTAGATTGGCCCAGGATGGAGGGTCAGGATTTATAACCTCAACTGCAGACCTTCAGACCATCGACGTATTTGCTTCGCCCATCCTGTAAAGTCTATGGGAGCATCCAGGTTATGGAGCGTTGCATGAGCCCGGCTGTTGGGCTTCCTGAGCTGCAGAAAGTTGATACATTTTGTGGCGCAGAATGAAATGCACTTCAATTGCGACGCAGCCTCCGCGAACGCTCCTAATTTTAGCGAGAAATTTGGTCTGACCTGTTGAAGACCATTTTTTATACAGGAGTGTGCGACCTCATCTGCAGCTGGGGCTTTTAATTTATTGCTTGTATACTCTCTGCACTCACTGCAAATCAGTTACCCATTAAAACTGACAGATTGCACAGACACACTTGGGGTATTTTTTCCCCCCCAAAGAAAAGGGCTGTGGGTGCTGTCTCAGTAATGCAGTCATATTTTACTTGCATGCAGCCGCAGTGTTAGGGGTAGCCAGCAGTATCCTGGGGGACCCCTGCTTCGCCAGAGCTGCGCAGAGAGAGTGGGGTGCATGGAGAGCTCGCTTGTCTAATTATACTAAAGACATAATACCGCAAACATTCAATTTTTTCTTAACTGAGAATGGTAAGGAATCATTCATCCTCACATACACACACACACTGGGGTTTTCAATCCAAACAGAATCGAATGCATGAGCCAGGTGCAGTGTTGAGATACTCTTTGCTCAACTGAAGCCAGCGGCATCATTTTTATGTGCAAGTAGAGAGGGCCCGGTGCATCTCCAGAGGGAAATTGTTTAAAGGTCATATAATGTATGTCAAAAGCCAAATACACCTCTGAGGTAGCCATTAGCTGAATCTCCAAAGGGAGCAGTAAAAATAGGACGGAAACAAAGGGAGTAAGACAGGAGACTGGGCAGAGGGAGGAAGAAAGGCAAGGTAAGACTCACAGACGAGGACAGATTGTCAATAAGCGTGTAAGACAGAGAATGCGACAACAGATAAAGCAAAAGAATCCGTTTCAATTCGGAGTCTAAAAAAAATATGTTTGCCAATTACAAACAATTTACTGAAAAATGTTTATTGGCAATGCCACCGACTAGTGAATAACTTTAATTGCCAGAGACTCGGGAGTAAAACCCTTTCCTACTCTACACAGATCAAATTAGGAAACAAACTGCAGTGCCATGGACGTGCTGTTCCATCATCAGCCGGCCGTAACCAACAATGGCGCGATCAGGATGAGCTGCGCTGGTTGACGTATGCAAAGCGAAACTGACAGCAAGCGGTCGCTGTGGTTTGATGACATGGAAGGCAGTGCAAAAGGAATTTGGGGCTGGCAGCATTATCAACAGCTACAGCTAATTACCGGCGAGATGTGATTGAACTACGGACACGGTTTCTTTGATTATGCACACAATAAGACCATTTTCTTAGACGTCGTATATAGTTATGGTATATGTGGCAGTTGTGATAAAGAAAGAAGAGAGAGAACGTGACCTTTCAAAAAAAAAAAAAAAAACCCTAATGTGTTGGATAGTGATACACACACACAGAAAAAAATAAATAAAAAACCTGATTTTGTCACTTTAAACGTTCAGTTGACCCACCTCTAGGTTGACCATAACTATGACATTAACAATCCGAAACTGAAACTATTATCTACAGTATATATCATGTCGTTTGCAATAATGTCAAACATCCTTTGCTCTGGCCGTGGTTCTGCAAGCGAGTGTCAGGTAATAAAAATGCGCTCCCCTCCGTGGTCTTTGCCAGTCATTGCGATAAGGACCGCAAAGCTGATAACGTCAGCTTGTCACTGTACAAAAACTGTTTATTTACATTTTCAAGCATCAATCATCATCACCCCACCCCGGTGGAGGTTACATTTACAGCACTCTATGTTTAGCCCTGCACTCGAGCGCACGGGCGGTGTTCCTTTACTCTCCAGTTGTGGCTGCGACAGGCCTGGCAGAGGCGTTCGACAAGGGCGCCACGATTCAGCTGCTATCTGATATGCTGTCATTCAGTTGCACTGTGGCAGTGCTGAGAGCTCTTAGCACCTCTATGATGCGCCTTTCTTCCATTTACCCTTCTCCCTGTCCCCAGCTTTTTCATTCCCCAGTTATCTTGTTCCTGTCCGATGCACTGACAGATTTTTTTTCTCCCTTTTGCCCCCCCCTCACTCACCTCTTTTTAAAACAGCAATCAAACAGTGCTTATCTCCAATGCAAAAATTCTCATTACTGGTGTCTTAAGAAGCCGTGATTTTGCGGCTCAAACTTCTCGGTGCAAGTCGGTGAACCCTGACGAAGCTGCTTTTGTTTGGATTTTGTGCAGAGGTGTTGGTTTGATCAGCTGAGCGACCCCGAGTTTGTCAATTTGCTTCCGAGTCACATCTACGTGCTGCGTTTTAAAATGGCTTCTCCTGGATGAGACAATGTGATGGCTAGTGGGATACAAATGCAGAGGACATGGTAATCTCATATGACCATGACCAGGAGAGGCAAAAGAGCATTTGCTTATTAAGTTTTAAGTACGTTTTAATTCCCATCCTGTTAGCCATCATTAGCTAATGAGTGAGTGAGCGCTGGTTCACCATTATGTAAGAGAAAGCCACAGCTGAAGCCATCCAAAGAGCTGCTGCGCTTTTTTTTTTGTGTCCCTCCTCTTCCAATTGAGCCCCCCCCCCCACACCCCCATCCCTCACGCCTGATGTTTTAAGCGTTAGGATTTGCCCAGTTATGTTAGACAAGACTAAAAATAAACACAAAGATGAATGACCCAAGGGCTCAGACGCCTTCTGCCCCGCGCGCGCACACACACACACACACACACACACACACACACACACACACACACTCTACAGTCTGACCGACGGTGTCCTCAGTCAAAAGAGTCAATGTCCTTGAGCGTGGGGTATGATGGCTCACTTGGCAGCTTGCTCTCTCTCTCTCTCTCTTCCATATCCTCCTCCTCCTCCTCTCCCTTCAAAAGGCTGAGTAGATAGCTAATCACAAAATGCTGTTCAGCAGGGCAAAACAGAGATTGGGCATAGACGCCTCTTCAGTGCCAGTTGATCTGCTTCATCTGGGTGCCAGCACAGACGACCCGATGCAGAGGAACTAAACTGAGTAAGAAAAAATGGAATTGTTTCGTTTTGTTTTGTTTTTTTTGTTTTTTTTATTTCATTATCTTGCCTGCTTGGATTGTTATGAGAGGGGTGGGGGCTGCCTCATGCGAGCTCAGCAATGGTTTGCCTTGGCAGGGATTTGGGATATTCTAGAACATATAATCTTAAGCAAGGTTCAGAAAAACAACCACACCACAGTGGTCTACGCAAATATCATTCATAATATCCCTCCTCTTAGCTCGTACAACCACAAACAAACATGCTCGTGTAGGCAAATGCCGCTTTCTGAAACTGTAGCAATGAAATTCCGATTCAGTTTTCGAGAAGGCCACATTCTCTCTGCCAAGCGAGGGCACTTCCTTTCATCAAAGCATCTGAACCTCATCCTGATTTCAGATGATGACTGCGATGTGTTCTTGGACGAACAGCATGTAGTTAGTTAGAGGTCAACCTACTGCCAAGGGTAAGCAGAAACACAGCAGTGCTCATCAGATGCATGCAGAGAAGAGGCAAGCATACACTGCATTTGTTTTCACTCCACTAAATCAAAGGTCTGCGAAAATGGGGCGAACTGGGTCAAATGAAACAGCTTTCAGTGACAGAGGCATTAGGAGGTTTCATGAAGATCATGCATTAGGGAAAGATTTCCCAGATGTTGAGGATCACCAAAGTCGACAAGCCCTTCCTCTGGGCGTCGTCGATATCTGCATCAAATATTACATCCAGTTCAGATGTTTCACAAAGCGGGAAAAAAAACATGTCAACCACTTGTTGACACTAAGAAAAGTTGGTGGAACTACAAAGCACACAAAATAGTTGACATATTTCTGACTGAGGTGGTTGACCACCTAGCAGACCGAAATGACCGAAATGAAATCATGCTGGCGGCATGAGCCGTGTTAAAAAACATAAATAAACAAATTGAGACGGCTAGAATTACCACATCGCAACCAATCAAGTCCCAGTTTACAGTCTTTTCTGTTGATGGTATTTACAGTATGTAATGAAGACTTCAATGGAGCTCAATTATATTAAACGGGAAAAAAAAACTTCATCACTTTATCATTTCATCCTAGTAGACGATTTGTTTAGAATGTCAGCACATAATCAGCACATGATTTATGTGCGAATGTGTGATTTCTGATATCATAATGTCCTGGACCTTTGACCTCTGACCAGTTCATCTCAGAGCCTGAGTTGTGCCAAATTCTTTGCAGACATTCCTGAAATATTGCACTCAAACCACAGTGAAGTTGACCTTTTGAAAACAAAATTGCCTTTTGTATTCACAATGTGTCAAACTCAGCAGATGTTATTGAAACTTATGGCCAAAAAATGTTGACCAATGACCATTGACCAAGAAAATGTAATCAAGTCATCCTTGAGCCCAAATTGAAAGCTCAAACAGGGAAAAAAAAAATACCATCCAAGCATTTCATAAATATTCATAAGAATGGAATAGATTTTTAAAAAATGGTGACCTTAGACCTTTTGAGCTATGAACATCATATCACGTTAAATCATATCCAGAGAAGATATTCAAGTGGAATGTTGCAATAATCAGCTATGGCTAAAAATGTGTTTCTTGAGGTCGCACTGACCTTGACCTTTGACTTTAAACTACCAAAAATTGTATCTGTTCATTTTTTAGCTTGAATTGACATTGTGGTGTTCCTGCGATATCATGTTCAGGTAAGAGGGACAAATTTGATGTCAGTGACCTTGACCTTTGAACTCCTAAATCGAACTTGTTTATCCTTTAGCCTGAGATGACATTTGTGCCAAATTGGAAGGCTTCCCCTCCAGGTATACCTGAGATATGACGCTCAGTTTTGTCAATTCTAATGTGAAAAAAAAAATAATAATAATCAGACACATAAAACACAAACACAAGTATTCCAAATAACTGATGATGCATGCATCAGGGTCATCCCACAACGAGGACATGGTGAACGCAGAGACAAATGCAGGGGTCCATTTTCGTGTCCAGTAGTTGCACGAAGAACTTGAAGCGTACACATAGAAGCAGAAGCAGAGGTCCAGGCTGTGAGTCTGTAACAAGGGTGTAGATGTAGGCTGACGAAGTTTGGAGAGTGTGGTGACGGTGTTGGACTGTAATCAGCAAATCTATTGCCTCCCAATGGAAATTGTTAAGAGTCCATTAGCTAAGTGTGGAGCAGGTTTTCAGGGATGACGATGCACTTAAGTCACCTCATGAACCTGTAGATTACGACCGAGTGTTCCAGAGTTACTGAGGCAGGAGACTTTGAAAGATAAATACTCTGAGGTGGTGAAATCTTTGAGATTGGAATTAATTTTGTCACTGCTTTTCTCGATACAACCATTTTCCAGCTGTTCTTATCCTGCAGAGAATCTTTTTGTCATTTAAGTCCACATGGATAGAATTTCTAAACCCAAACATGGCGAGCTGCTGCCATTTTAATTGCGCCTCTCACACGTAGTCAATCAGGGAACTGCACCGCTTGTTCGAGACAAAGCGAAGACCTCAGTCATTCCATGTACGCCACTTCTTGGAACCGCAGAGATGTTTGTTTTCCTCCATTACGAAACACGAGATGAGCTCAACATGGTTCATATTTAAAATCAAACAAACCTAAACAAAAAGGAACAACTCCGCCCTCGCATTCCTGACACTCGCTACATGGCAGAACAAAATCCTGGCCTCTTCCCTACGGCGCTCCAGCACAGCAGTACTGTTGTTGTTTCTCCATGCGCATGCCACTGACAGCTTGCGCCACACACTCTCTTGGGGAGCCTCATTTTGCCTCTTCTGAATATTTATGAATGTTGTTGAGCGGCCACATTCCATTATCAGGGAGATTGCCTGGCATGGGGCTCCCATTTCTTTCACCCTGCTCACATCTGTCTGGGAGCTTTGCACTTCATCCAATTGCAGTCTGTATTTCACCATGCCACCCTGCCACCCTGCCACCGCTGTTGCTGGTTGTTGCGGAGAGGCAAAAAAAAAAAAAAAAATTATATATGTATATATATTTGAAGGAAGAGAAAGGGTGACAAGCAAAGAAAAAGTTAAACCGCGTTTTCGAGGTTTCAAAAGTTTAGATTAAAATCAACTAATTATCTGATGTGGAAACGCCTACTCGACAGTCAAAGTTCCTGAGAAAAGAAAAACCAGCAAAGACAGGACATGTCTCATAATGCCTGTGACAGCACAGGCACAAGCAAATTTATTAGTAATCTGCTGTCAGCATGGACCACGCAAACAAAAGTGGCTAAGCAGCAAGAGCGACCCGGCTACTGCACAATGCTCTCATTGTTCCTTGCCTCCTTTAGAAGTGTGTGTGTTTGACTAACGTCCTCTGTGCTGCTGAAAACAAACACTCATGAAAAGGGGAGGGGAAAGGCTGACCCAACAACTGCCCGATAAGAATCAAGTCCTGCACTCAGGTCTTTCACCTTGCTCGATGGTAACAGGAAAGGAAATATGTATCCGTTTACAAAGGTCGAGAATAATAAAAGTTTACAGTTTAAGAGGTTTTTATTGTCCCGAATGAGATGACTGATGAACAGAGTTGATAATAAATGACTTGAACGTGATAAAAAAAAAAAAGGGGGGCAACTTGCATCACGTCATCCATTGCAATACGGACCGAAGTCCAACACTGCAATGAAATACACAGATCGGCCATAACATTGAAACTACTGCATGGATATAATGCAACAGCCCTGCAACAAATTCCCCGTTCAGGAGGACTTTTACGTTGAGTTTTTATTGAATTAGTTTGAGAGAGAGCCGGTGACCTATTTTAATGGTTGTTACTGGGACGGTAGTTTGTGATGCTCTTGAACTGCACTGGGTTATACTGAGGTGTCCCTAATATTTTGTCACACTAATGCATAAGAGTGGGACGACTAAAACAGTGGAGAAACCTCTCAGTATAACTGGTACAGTTTAACAGCACCACAAATGGCAGTCCCAATGACAAATCATTAAAATATGTCAAGACCTCTTTTAAACAGATTCAATAAAAACTCACCATTAAACTTTTATTGCAGAACCTATTACGGCGCTGCTGCATTACACCCGATGGTAAACATGCAGTGGTTTTAATGTTGTGGCTGATCGCTGTAAGTGAACTGTGATCGCATGCTGATGATGAATTTAAACATCCAGCAAGACTAAAGTTTCAATTAGGAAAAAAATTCACAAAAGATCTATAAAATGCAAAGCAGTCTGCCTCAAAGGCCAATGTTTCTCTTTTTTTGGGGGGATGCTGCCTAGGAACAAAAACATCTATAATAAGTGTTCTTGTCAACCCTATTTGCATACTGTACATAACCCAAAGGAAATGCCATTGAATAAATTCACTGTGGTGAAAGATGGCTCAGAGAGAAAGTGGTGGGATGTTTTGTGAGAGGACAGAGTAAAGGCCACAAACACGCAGGTCTTTGTGATTTCATTTTTCTTTTTAACAAGAGAGGGGCAATTTATTCAAAATTAGCGATGAAAAGAGCCACTGCTGCTCGTGCACCTGATTTCACATGTTCAGCCTCTCCGGTTTTTAATCTAACTTCACCGCAAAAGCTGATGATGTGATTGCCAACAGGGATATGAGTGATTTAATAACAAACTCAGGCAAGGGGCAAAAATCAAGCTGGGACAACAATGGCGACGGATGACTGCCGAACGGCACACTGGGCTCAAAGGAATCTGGGTATTTTACTGCACCTGCTGCTTCCACAGTTATCCATTGTTATCCATTCAAGGTCTCCATGTGAACTGCATAACAACCCAAACTTTAAAACCCAAACCATTCTTCCCACCAGACACATGAATGTGGAGCTCCTTCACCTCCACACATGCATGCATATAAATATATCTTTGCTGGCTGTCATCAACACACACACACACACACACACAGATACCACTTAACCTAATCAGCCTGTCAACAACCCACACATCCGGTTGATGTAAATGTGCATTTAAGTGTTGAGATGTTGATGGATTGGCATGTTGACAGCAGGAGTCGGGGTCAAGCACACGTAGCCACGCCGCCTGTGTGCGCTCACTACAATCCATTGTGCTTTGCCACACAAAAGCACCAAAGTGCTGCGTGTAATTGGCCTACAACGACTTTTGTAAGAGTGTCAGCTGTAGATCTCGTGTTATGTCGCAGCCTTTGAAAGGATGTCACCCCTGTTTGCTTCGGCTCTTTGGCAAATGACCTTCACAACAAATGTCACAACTGTCGGACGAGTCTCTGCGCCGGAGCGAGATAAGACGCAACAATGTGCCTTTAGCTGGTAATGAATGCTCTGGCTAGCTCAGATGTGGATGTGGGTTCTCAGAAAACACAAAGGGCATGAATTGTTAAGTGGGTGTGGGGTGGCGTTGGGAAATGTCATGCACTCTGCCAGGTACAAGTATCTGCTGCGAGGATGGAGCCAGAACGGGAATATGCAATGTGGGATCTTGAAGACCGCTCAGTCTTGGCTGCAAAGCAATTGGACATCAAGACAGATTAAGGGGCTACACCATATGTATGGAGCCTTCACTGAGCAGACCCAGCCACATCGTAGCTAATAGTGATGGGAGAGTCTGGTCTTAAAAAGGGAGAGGCAACCTAATTGTTTAGGACTTCAGCACATACAGACAATCTACAACGTCACACAACCGAGTTGTAGCTTATCGTAAAAATAGGCAGCAGCTGCTAACGTGTAATTCTACGAGTAAAGCACTGAGCATTGAGACGGATGTTAAGTATCTTGTGATTACATTCCGTCTTCAGAGAGGTAAATATAAACCTCACTAGAGCGGCGTCCCAAGCCCACTGTGAGGTAAAGACACCAACTCTTATTCTAAACATTGATTATAAAATGGAAATAATCCATTTGATTAGAAATCATTTTATTGTTTTCATTAAGAAAAAAACTCAGGCAGCAGTAAATCCCATAGATCTATGACGAGAGAGGGACAGAAGCAGTAAACCGCTAGCTATCAAGAGGAGACCACAAGAGCAGTGAATGGTAAGCTTGGAGGTGGTTCAAGTTCTTTTGACAGGTCTTTTGATGAACTCAAAAGGCATTCAGAGAGCACAGACCTCGACAGAAGCCAATGTGCAAAAAAAAAAAAAAAAATGCTGTTTTTCACTCTGTTTAGCAGATCCTTGGCTCATATGCTACCTCATTTATTTCCGTGTTATCCGGGCAGACAGACAAACCACCATATGCAGATGTAAACCACCACCTTAATCAGACTAGGCATCCTTAATTGTGCTTAATTTTCTCATCTGCATCCGTCAAATACGCCCGTTTCAAATTTTCTAGATCAGCCTCCACAGGTTTCCTTTGTAACGCTGGATGAAATTACAGAAGTTACTGAGATCCTGTGGCAAAGAGGGTGAATGTACCAGCCGAGGTTTGGTCCAGCGCGACGTTCAGATGAGCAGCTTTAAAGAGATTAGGTCTGGGTGCAGTGGCCTGTGGAGGGTAGTGTTAGCACAGGAATATGGTCAGCAGGATGAGACTCAATTGTGTGAGGTGGAAGAAAAGGTGAGCTTCAATGGCCCCACTAAGACTTGTCCACTTTGCTGCTCCGGGCTTGGATTCAATTTATTGTTGCATTGCAAACTGAAATGACAAGAAAAAAAAATGAAGGGACCTTGGTTGCTAAATGCTTTATAGCTTCGTCAACAGAGCGAAGCAAATAGAATGAAGGTCAGGCTTGCGCTGATCAATCGGTCACTGACCAGATCAGTCTCATACATATCCATTTCTGTTCTATACGCAAGCAGCACTACTGCTCACGAGATGGGAAAAACAATGAAAATATTTGAAAATAACCCAAATCAATACGCTGTCACCCTGCTCAACATGCACAGTGTGAGGAAGCTAATGAAGGCAAAATGCCTAAAGCCAAAACCAGAAGCCTTTGCTATACACCATGTACTTCATAGACACCTCTGTTATTATAACCTGGTGCACTTTTTGGGATTTTACAGATTTACAGACACTCTTAAATCTGTTACATCATAAAAGGTAATGGATTTAATGTCCACAAATGACGTTATGTGCCTTGCTCAATAGATCTGTGGCACGTTTACTCTTCTGGGAGATTGAGTAACTCATGTTCATTTCATGGAAAAAGGTCACGTAATTTTTTTTCCATGACAGAAAAGTTATTCTGTTGGTGAAAGCTGTCCATTATAGTTCAGAGCATGAAAGAAAATCGAAATTGGAAAAAAAACAAATTTTAAATTGGATTTGGCAAAGAATAGTGCAAGTGCTGCATCTCGAATTGTATATGTGATGCTGCAACACGCCAAAAAAAAAGTGTGTGTGTGTGCGTGCGTGCGTGCGTGTGTGCGTGAAAAAGAGCACAAGTCTGGATCCCATCTTTGGTAATAATGCAAGGCCTTGACATTTGTACAAAGCAACATTCTTTTTCGTTGCTTATTATGCTGTCATCAAATACGAGCAAACATGAGGTCGCTGGGCTCCTCCTCCTCCTCCTCAGGAACCAACCATGTTCCTATAAGAGAAGTCGTGCAATAGCAAATATCTGCAGACTGGAAGGGGGAGTGGCTTGCGTCCACCCAGATCTCAGGCTTGTGAGTGATTGAAAACAATAATCGCGCAACACTATTAATGAGATTACATCGGTGAGGTGACTGGGTGGATGGAATGTTAAAAAGCGGCGGGGTGTCAATCAGCCCACATTAGAGCATGTACAACAAAGCACTTCCACCCCCCCCCCCCCCCCCCCCCCCCCCCC
>CAAKHG010014856.1:0-10195 GCA_901007715.1 Dactylopterus volitans | reverse complement strand
GGCGGGGGGCGCGGGGGGGGGGGGGGGGGGAGACAGCCGTGACGGCCTTACGTCTGCAGGAAAATTGTGATGATCGTGCAAGAAAAAAAAAAAAAAAAACAATGGCGGGAAAAAAAAAGAAAAAAAAAGAAAAGGGGGAGAACGTGAAGACGGCAAAACCGCGACCACGGCGGGTCCGAGCGCGAGAACGCCTTAATTAACTGGCTTAAAATTAGCAGCGGAACCGATAGCTGAAAATTAAACTCATCAGTCAATATTCAGCCGGAGGGGAAAGGGGGGTGGGGGGTGCACGGCGTTAGACGAGGTGCCGGGATTATTCTCTACCGCGATGTCCTTAAAAATAAAAAAAAAAAACAGATTTACCAAATGATGAAGCTGCGGCCAAAAGATCAATAGAACCATTTTACTGTAAGTGGGTAAATACAGCAAGAAAATAAAAAAAAAAGAAAAGAGTTTTTGGCATGTATTTATTTTTCTTGTAAGCAGCCTGGGTTGGTGATGTGTGTGCGTGTGTGTGTGCGTGTGCATGTGTGTGTTGCACTGGCAGACACAGTGCAGCGGCGGATTAGGGGCCTCGCGCTGACGCCGGTTTCGACGTAT
Source organism: Dactylopterus volitans (assembly GCA_901007715.1). Lineage (NCBI taxonomy): Eukaryota > Metazoa > Chordata > Actinopteri > Syngnathiformes > Dactylopteridae > Dactylopterus > Dactylopterus volitans. Next base: position 9,595 of record CAAKHG010014856.1, on the reverse strand, counting down.
CCCGCCGAAACCCACCAGACGCCGATTTCCACTTGAAGCGGCAGATTTTGAGCGCGGCGGGCGCGCTCCCCGCCTCGCCGCCTCGCCGCCTCGCCGCCTCGCCGCCTCGCCGTCGTCCTCCAGGAAAACCGCTGCACTGCCACATCCAGTTGAGATTATGTTCCCTCCCGACAATGGAGCAGCGGCGCGGCTGCCTCCTCGTACCACCTTGTTCCTCGCCGCAAACACAACTCTGCAAAGACAAAAAAAAAAAAAAAAGACAACAAAAACACTTGCACACCTACTAATCCCAACAGGCAGAAATCCTGGTGCCAAAAATAACAGCTTCGGAATGAGATGGATGGAGGAGGATAGATTATTGCGGCTCTAATCTGTGAAAAGCTGACAATAAAGCACATTTAAAGTGATTACAGCGCCGTTATTGGCACGCGGGGGTCACTGGATGCGGCGCGCGCTCTTCTCCACGCCCCGCCCGCTCCCCAACCCGCCATATCCCGAGCTTTACCTTTCCAGAGACGGTGCGGGCGGCGCCGCGACACGTGTAAACGCGCCTGCAACGGCCTGACGCGGGGGGGGCAGGCCGAGGGGAGAGGGAAGGCGTCGCGCGAGGGGGAGAAGCAGGCGAACGCGAGGATGGATGAGGCAGAGGAGCAGGCTGGAGAGAGGGATTTTCGGAGCCGGAGCCACATATCACCGGGAAGATTAAGCGTATCTCCGGCGAGGCGGAGTAGGTGTAAATAGAAACGTGTCCCTGGGAGAGATCCGGCAGACCGGGCGCTTATCTTCCCGGGCCGCTGACAAAAACGCATCCGTCAATCCTGAAGTGTTTAAGCGTCTATAAGGGGAGCTGATATGGAAAAAAACGGGAAAAAAACAAACCCCAAAACAAAACAAACCTGCTGATGGTGGAAGGGGAGATGGCATCAGACAAGCGGGAAGTCAAACCTGGAGAAACACACACACACACACACACGCTTGAGACAAAGCCGTCCTGTGCGACCCCTGGCTTGACGGGTGCGTGTGTGTGTGTGCGCACGTGTGTGTGTGTATGAGGTGCGTTATCGCGGACGTCATCAAACAGCTGCAGGCGCTTTTACCTTTTCAACGGATGTCATGTCTGAGGAGGAAACGCTGGCGTGGCGGCGGCGGCGGCGGCGGCGGCGGCGGCTCAGCACATTTTGCTAAGTGGGGCCGAGTCGACGGACTCTATAAATACTTGAGATTTAAGATTTTACTGACAGTCGTGCGGTTATCGACTCGGTTTATCAGCGCGGCTCTTTATGGACTTGAATGCCTATTTTTTTTTTTTTTTTTTTTATTGAACGTGTTTGAGGCGTCGGCATAATTCAACTGATTGTGATCTGCGGATGCTGTTTGGACTGTGGTGGCTTAAACTGAGAGGCGTCCCTACTCGTATGCGTCGGAGTGCCAAAATATTAGGGACGCCTCTCGGTGCGACCCAGCGCAGTCCAACGGCGTCACGAACTACAGTCCCGATAACAGTCAGTAAAATGTGTCAACGCCTCTCTCACACACGTTCAATAAGAATTCAACATCAAACGCCTCCTGAAGGGAGCTGTTGTATTATACTCTATGGTGGACACGCGGCGGTCGTAATGTTATGGCTGATCGCTGTATTTCCCCCTCGCTGTGAACCTGTGACACTCGTGTGTCAAATACACGTCGCTCCTGAAACGAATCCCATTTTACGGACGCAGTGAAGGAGGCCGGTGTCGCGGGATGACGCCTGGAAGAAGAAGCGCTTGAGCCTCGTCTTTGGAGCAAAGTCACCAAAAGTTTGAGGCGTTTTGGGGGGTTTTGACTGTTCATTCCAGGGTTGCCGTGCACCGGTTCAGCCAGATAGTAGCGCCGGTCTTGTTGCGTCACCAGCGCGTGTGCTGATTGGCTGCCCTGTGCAACTCAAAAAAACGCGAGCTCCGGCTCCCGGTGGCTCTTTCCTAATCGGAAAACTGAGCCGCTTCCCTACCGGCCGGAAAAACCCCGGCGGTGGGAAAAGCTCCGGTGCTGGTCTTGTTTTTAATGGTTTATAAGACGGCTCGGCAAATGCCCTCTCGTTAGCGGTGCGGCACGCGTTGGAGCGGTAAAACCTGGATCTGGTCTGCGTTTCCACCGAGCGGCCATTTTCCATAGAAAAACCCCCCCCGAAAAGTTGTGAATCTCCACGCGTGGTTTATTTCCTCCGTCGCGTCTGGATCTGAGTGACCAATCGGCGACTGCGGCATGTCCCGCCCCACCCTCGAGTGACAGGATCAGTGTGCCGCTGCTGCCTTTCGGCGCCGACCAGCCGCGGGGCCGCCATCTTGGACCGGTCGCCCGCTCCGCTCGGCGTCGTCTGTTTGGGCAATGAACTGTTTAATCAACCATAACGCGCCGAACGCTACACTGATTTTCACGTTTCACGCGTTTTGTTTTGTTTTTTTTTTTGTTTTTGCCGCAAATGTCATACATGTAGCTATGACACGGGACACATTGTTCGGCGTATTTAAATATTCATCGTGGGCTTAACAGTAATAGAATATTCTGCTGATATATGTGGTGTGTGATAGGTATTTTGCAAGACACACAAACACACACTAATACATGATAGAGAAGCAAATGGTGAACACCGGCACTAAACATCGCCTAGCTAGCTGGCTACGATTTCGCTGGCGGACATAAATACAGCACAGTAATATTCTATTCACAAAATGCAACCAATAGTCATGTTCAATCTTACTTGTGAGAAGTAATCCCCCGAGCCCTGTTTTCGACGCTCCGCCGATAGGAACTGGACTTTGCTGCCCACTGCTCTGGCATCTTTTCTCGTTGCTGTTGCTAGGTAGCTAGTAGAATCATCGACATCTAAAGATTCGTAGACATTTAAAGAGGCTCTTGTCTATGAGTCTGTGAGTGTCGATGAGTAGCATGACCGGTTTAAGATGGCGGTACGGTACGTTTCCTTTGCTACCTTCCACAACTTTTGTCGGTGGAAACGCCTCCAAAACGCGCCACGTGCTAGCCGTCGCGGCCGCCAATCCCATCCCGATCGATCCTCGCCTCGCCGGCGGCGGAGCGTCGCCCGGTCTGCGCTGAGCTCGCAGCGTTTTAAAGCGGGGACAAAAGTAGGAGCAGGCTCACCTGCCAGACTGCTAACGGGTTTACCCGCTAAACCTAGCGGGAAGGCAGGGCGTCGCGCCGCTGAGCCGCCGCCGCGGGACCTCGCAGAACGGCGGCGCTTGGCAAACATATGCGCAGCAGATTTCAGGAAGTGTTTCTTTATGTCGCGGAAGGTCACAGGGGCCTAGACTGAAGGGTAGTTTGAAGCGGAAAATGGATTTTTAAAAGTGAATTACCTCAGTCACTGAGGGAATATTTAAGCAGGTGGCACTCGCCTATGCCGGGACGGCAGAATAACTCGGGGAGCCCATTAATCCCTTTGGAAAGCGCCCTCAGGTTTAACGTTTTTTTACGGGGTTTCTGCTGCTCCGCTGGTGCAGCGACACACAACTCTGGCTGGAGGCCAGTCGCAATTTTATTTTTGATTTTTATTTTTTACGATCCTCACAATATCCGTAATTCCTTAAGGAGGCCGCCGTCGTACGGTCGGGCAATTGGAGATATCGGCATGATTTGTCCGGGTGGGGAGGGTGGGGGGGGCTCCGCATCCCGACGCATGATCTACGCAGACAATTAAGATTTCGGGATTTGCGCCAGAAAAACGCGGATAAACTTCGGCTTGTCAAATTAAGTCCATTCCCATCCAATCTCCTGCGAATACTGGGAACCATGCTGCATCGAGTAATGGGTTTATAAATGGCCCTTCCCTTCTCCTCTCTTGGCATCTTCCTGCGCACTGCACTTTATAACAGGAACAACTGACAGATAAATGAGGAGCAGCTATTTAAAAAAAAAAAAAAAAAACCCAGTGGCATGCGCACGGAATAACTTCTTAAAGAATTTTTTATGAAACTGCGCCATTTTCCTGAACTCGCATGCTCAATATTAATGTGATTTTGGCCTCAGACTCACCTGCCTTTAACTTAAAAACGATGAACTCACTGGACTTTATGCCAAAACACTTTTTCAAAAGTTCTTTATCCAAGTTTTTTTTTAAATTTATTTTTTTTTTTTACTCCTACCTGAACTAGCAGATGACCGTAGATGACGTGCGCGAAGATGAGCAAGAATGAGAACATAAGCAAATTTCCTGTGCGCTGGAAATTTACCTATGAGAGTTTCTAGAAACCCAACATTGAAAGCAATATAAAACCAGCCACTGATGTATGCGCATTAAACCAATAGAGCCATAACATTATGACCACTGCCTATTTATTTTTTTTTAACCTTAGAATATAAAGCAACAGCTCTGCAATCAATTCTGCCTTTCAGGAGAAGTTTCATGTGGGATTTTCATTGAATCTGCCTGGAAGAGGTGCTGACAAAAAATTGAGCCGGATGTCCAAAATGTTAGGGACCACCAGGTCGAGTTCGACAGCACCACAAATTACAGCCCCATTAACGACCTTTGCAATATGCCAACGAAAAAAGATTCAAGACAAAATCCGACATGGACGTTTACGGCAGCGCTGTTGCATCATCCTCTATGGTAAACAGGCGGGGGTCATAATGTTATGGCTGATCAGTTGAAATCGTTATTTCGGGGTTTTTTTCCGATCCTCTTCCAGAGCAAAATTTGAAATATAGACCAGTGGGTAATAGTGCTTCTCTTTTTATTTCCCACTCATCGTGTCTGGATCACGTATACACACACACACACACACACACACACGTAATGTTGCGTGCAGAGGCGTAATCATAGACCCCTATGCCCGGGAACCCACTCGGCCCCCCTCTGCTTTCCCTCTGCCATAATTACTCCGAATGTAATAAACATCTTTGCGCCTAATTATCCATAACTCAGGATCTACTTATTCATTCGCTGATGGGATGGAGAGCATCCGTCCTCTGCTCGCAGTCCGACCAGCAGGGATATGAATCTCTCACACTTCCATTGTTTGCAGACATATGAAAAGAGAAATAACCATGAAAACTTTTTCTTCATTCAAGAGGCCTCCGTTTTTAGAAAGAAAAAAAAAACGCTGCTGCTTTCAGCGTTTGAACAACCTTATAAATGGCTTATCCTATCCAGTTTCTTTGAAAAGCCCTTGCGTCACTCCCCGGGCGTTTAGGGTTCTCTGTAGCACACGTGTCCACGGCTGTTCTGGTAAATTGTTCCATTATCAGCTAAAGAGAGGTAAAAAAAAAAAATTTTTTTTAAATGGGACATTAAAAAGCAATATATAAAAATCTGACCTCTAGAATCAGACGCCACATAGATTGTTCCATTTTCTGAGGTTTAAATGGGCACTTGAAGACAGCGAGGGTGGTGTGTGTTCCCTTCCCTCCGGCCCACCGCGGGACCACGAGTTATGTGTGTGTGTGTGCGTGCGTGCCTGTGTGTGTGCGTGTGTGTGTGTGCGATCAGTCGCCCCCGCGTCTCGCTGCTGCGTGGTCAAAGAGGTTGTCCAGGTAACGCTTTTCCTTTCATCGCCTGTCAGCACTTGTTCCGGGTCAGAGCGCGGTGCCGCCTGAGGGACCTGGAAAAAAAAAAAAAAAACACACACACACACACACACACGCGGCTCCAAGCATCTCCACAACACGCCAAAATCAAAGGACCTGGCTTTTTCTTTTCCAATTTTTCTTTTTTTCCCCCTCCTCGTTAACCTGCCCGAGCTGCTCCCGAGTGCTGCGGATGAACTTTCTCCTCCTCATCTGCTCATTTCCTGTAATGAAATCACCAAGCCGGCGCTCGCAAAGGAATTATAAGTAGCCCGGAGCGCGCGTGGGTTTGACGTAACGGACAATTTTTCAAACTCCCGGCCGCCCGCCGCCCGCCGCCTCCGACACGTGAGGCCGCCGTCATGACATTCCCATTTCAATTAAGCGGAGAAATGAAGCCGCGGCGGCACGCATGACTTAAGATAACGCGCCGCGCGAGGTTTTTGAAGTCATCCGGCGAGATATACGGCGGGGTTGTCTTTCCCTGCCATCTCCTGCTGTCCCCCTAAATATCAGACCGGGCCCGTAAATGTGAAGAATTGCCCGGCCCGCCTCGGTCCGTCCGGTTTTCCATGCAAATAACGCCATCGGCAGACCTGACACTTCAGCACGTAATGAGAGAGAAGGGGGTGGGGGTGGGGGGTCGATGAAAGAGTGCGAGCGCGAGATAAGTGGGAGAACTGAGAGGAATCGTTGTTCTAAGAGACAAAATGGAGAGGAGGAAGAGATGAAAGTGAGAGCGAGAGATGGAGGGAAAGGAGGAGTGAAGGAAGGAGGGAGGGAGGAAGGCAGGGATGGGGGGGGGGGCGCTCCAGTGTAGCGGCTAGTTGCTGGAGCCCCGGCGAACGCGTGATGGCGAGCCTGGCCGGTCTGCTTCACTGAGGGGGCTGCCGAGTGGCTGCTTCAGAACATCATGTACAGACAGGTCCAAACACATAATCACACACACACGCACGTGCACACACACACACACACACGCGCGCGCGCACCTTCCACCTCCACAGCAGGCTGCACAGACAGGCCGCATGAATATTTATCGGCGCGGTATTATAATGAGCTCACGCATCAGAGTGGAGTTTTCTTTCATATCCTCCTGGATTGCACGTTTTCATCTTCTTCTTCTTCTTCTTCTTCTTCTTCTTCTTCTTCTCCTTCTTCTCATCAGCATGCTGCGCGGTGATCCGCCTCGCGCAGGAGGGCCCGAGAGTTTCGACCCCTCTCAAAACGCCACCGCCAACTAGAAAGGGGGGAAAAAAAAATAAAAATAACGTTTTCTGATATCGTCGCGTGGCGTCTGCCCCTTGAATCGATTTCAAATCAAAGCCCTCTCACTGCGAAGATTAGCGCCGAGGTGACGTTTCTGCTCTGGTTTTCATGCGAACAACAACAACAACAACAACAACAACAAAAACATATCAATGTCAGTTAATTAAAAAAAAAAAAATCGCATTATGGAGAGCACGCCGCCGCCGCCGCCGCCGCCGCGCCGCTCGCAACCTTTTGTTTCATCAACTCGACGCGCGCTCACGCGGGCGCCGGCGACTGTTTGTTCACCTGCCGAGGCTTTTCCTGATCCAGTGTGTGTTTGTGTGTGCGCGCGCGCGCGTGTGTGTGTCTGTGTGTGTGTGTGTGCGCGCGCGTGTGAGTTGTTTGTGTTCCAGGAGCCGCCCTCTAAAAGCCGGCGCTGCGTTGACACACACGGCGCCACGCCAACGGCGCCCCTGCTCGTTCTAATTGTGTGATTTATAGCCCACCAAAATAAGAGAATTTTAAAAAAACAAGAAGAAAAATTTAAGAAAAAAAAGGGGAGAATCTGAGAGAGCCAATCAGAGCGCAGCGCGTCAGGCCTCATATCCTTCGCTCCGTCAACTTTCCACGTTGGCCTTGACATTCATTAATGGCTATTACTGCGTTTATTGTCCACTTGGGTCCACTTAGTCCTTCGGTTTTGTTTGGTCGGGGAGGGGTCGGGAAGAGGGCACACACACACACACACACACACACACACACACACACACACACACACACACACGCACGCACACACACACACACACACACACGCACACACACACACACACACTAATTGGCCGAAGCCTTGTTGCATCTGGATGGCAACAGAGAAAACTGAGGGGAAACGCAGCAGACTGCAAATTTACGGTGACGCGTATCGTTCCAGATTCGGCCGATCGGCGACATTTTAGCCCCGCAAACGCAGCTGGGATGTGTTGGCGGCGCCGACCGGGGGTGGGGTGGGTGGGTGGGGGTTGGGGTGGGGGCAGCAAAAGAGGGGCAGCAAACATGACGTGCCCGAGTTCAAACTGAGCGGCAGCAAGGAGGCAGAAAGGCGAGCTGGAGCGAGTCTGAGCGCCACGCGGTTCGTGGAGGACGGTCCCGAAGAAGAGGAGATGTCCAGTGACGGTCGGTTTCTCTGGTTGTAGATGCCGGAGGTCAGAGGTCAGATGTTAGGGGAGGGCGGCCAGACTGGTTTTGACAGCGAACCGCTTGCTATGACCGACGTCATGGCTGCCGTTTTTTTTTTTTTTTTAAATCAAAAAAATGTTCAGATTTTTTGTTTTTTTTCCCTGCAAAGGACTGACAGCCATTTGCATTTATATATTTTTGTTGCAGATCAGAATCAGTAGCGCGTCGTTCTGCTGCTACTCTCCGGCCCCTCCTTGTGCATTTTGCGCGACTTATTGCTGCTGTTGTGTGGAGGCGGTGAGATAAATAAAGTGCCCCTGCTCAACATCCTCCTCCAAGTCTGTTAAATGCTTCCGTTGTCGTCAAATTTGCTTTCAAGTTCTCAACTGTCAGAGACGCTGTTAGATGGGCTTTTGGTGGCCGAAGCTGTCAGCTAGCAGCCGCTGGCGCCGACTAGCGAATGGCGGGATAGAGCTCTTAGGCTGATTGACCGATTGCACGTGGAGTCAGTGTTTAGTTGAGCATTTGAGATTTAAAAAAAAAAAAAAAAAGTCCCTGTCATTATTAGAAGAAGAAATTAGAAGAAATAAGGTCAAAAGCTTTTTCTTCTTTATGCAAAAATATAGCATATTGCTCTTTGTGTCTTGACCGCTGATTTAAGCTGACACCCGTGTGGTTCATGACTTTTAAATGCACACACACGCTATTAAATACTTTAATTATGTAATTGAAAAAAACGGCGATCGCACGGGCGCCGATTCATTTGCTGCGCGCTGATTGGCTCCCGCCGCCCTCACACCTCAACTGTGGGTATCCAATAAATCCTGAAAAATGCGCAAAAAAAAAGAAAAAAAAAGAAAAACCCAAGGCTTTAAAAACAAACACCAAACGCTGCCGACATGCGCCGACAGCTGAGCTGGCAGCCGCCTCGGTGGCGCCTCCCCTCAAATCCTCCCGTGCAAATAAGGACAGAAGGGGAGGGAGGGGAAAAAAAAAAAAGCGTCAACCGATGGTGTTGTCATTGGCTCATCTGAGGTATCAACGCCAGATATCGCGGAGATACCACGCGACATCTGTGCTCCATCCTTCCTCTCCATGCTATTGTTCATATTTTGCGATCAGCATACTGTATGGAGTTAAAAAAAAAAAAAAAGAAGGTCCAAATCGTCCAAATTTAGCAACTTTTCTTGTTCACTTCCTGTTTTTCCATGAAAACGCCGGCGCGGGAAACTCGTTACCGCACAGCTGATCAAAAACCTCGCCACTCTCGAATAAACTGAACTCACATGCATCGAATTGTAAATCCATGAAAAGCCGAGCGTGTGTGTGTGCGTGTGTGTTAGCGTTAGCGGTAGCTATCCGCAGCCCACCCGCGTGTGACTGATACGGCCGCCGTGTGCACTGACGTGGCTAATGGAGCAAATGGTGGGTGAGAAGGGAGGGCGGGGGTGACAGCGAGTCGGGGGTGGGGGGGTCACGCAGCACCGTGAACTTCACGCGCGGCTCGGTGCCCGCCCCCTCGCGCTCCTCGGTGAGGCGTGCCCGGGCTTCCTAGGGGCCCCATCTTTCTGAACGATCGGCGCAGATACGCGGCGCCGCGGCTAATATCATC
>CAAKHG010014854.1:0-10575 GCA_901007715.1 Dactylopterus volitans | reverse complement strand
AAAAAAAAACAAAAAAAATTTTAAAAAATAAGAAAAAAAAAAAAAAAAAAAAAAAAAAAAAAAGGGACGAGCAGACAGACAGAAGCTTCACTCAGTTTAGAATCCCCCCAAAAAATGACAGTCCACGTCCTCCTCTTCATCCCGCTCATCCTCTTCACCTCTAGACTGTGTGACAGAAGACATATTTCATCGTCAGTTCTCTGCGTGCAAACACAAAGGTGTAATGCTGACATGAAATGTCAAATAATGAATATTATAATTAACACAGCATCCAAGAGGTAAAAGAGCGTTTTGTTTAAGAGTGATGACGTGAAAAAAAGGAGAAGCTGGAAGAGTTAGAAAGGGATGAAAAGGAAGAAATTTAGGGATTTTCCTCAAGACAAAAAACACATGGTCACAACTGCGCTGCTGAGTAATAACTGCTTAGGCCATTTTGATTGGTCGGGTTGTATGCCTATATTAGCTACGTCACGCTGCTTTAGCCAATCCAAGCAGCACCATCGTCAAATTTCCCTGCTAAAAGCCCAAATATGGCTTGAGCTCCTCCCCCGTTTTCTCAATGACTACACGCCCCACCCACACGTCATCTCGGCCCACACAGGCCACAGTTAGACCGTTTACATGGTTTTACGCACGACTTATTCCACCTTATAAACGCACCAGTCACAAGTTTTCAGTGGTCTCCCCGAACTGATAACGCGATTGTGAGAGCTTATCATTTCTCCCTGATTTTAAATCAGAGCTGTGCGGACTGGCCTCCTGATCCAGTTTAATATCTACTGCAATCAAAACGATTGAGATCTCCGCAAAGCCTCCAGAGATCTGCACGTATATTCAACGCAAACAGCCCAATGTATGACATCGATATCGTGCTGCACGTGTTCAGCGTGCTGACTGTGGCGTGCAGGAGAGATGCGACACACACACACACACACACGCGCGCGCGCGCACACCGACCTTGGGAAATAACACTGAAAATTAAAAAAAAACAACAATCTTCATTCATTTATTCACGCTTTGTTTATATCAGACAGACATTACGACAGCAAACGAATCAGGCAAGAAATTCTAAGTGTCGTCCGTTGGTCTGGCGAAATGGTAAAACGCCGAGATGACGTTCATGGCGCATGCGTCAATCTGCAATCAGTTAACTACCGTAAAATAAGCGGTTAGCTAAACTACTTCAAAACTCAGTCTTTGATTATCTTGTCGCCAAAAAGTTACTCTGATTCTGTTTGATAATTTGAATATAGAGTTCTAATCAGAGAGGGTCTGTTATGTTTGTTAATGAGCGTATTTACACGCATTAATGTTTATCTATGACTCAATTTAGCAGTCGTATGCAAAACAAGTTTGACCAGGCCGTTTGATTTTGTTTTGTTTTTTGTTTTGTTTTCATACAATGCAGAATTGTGGCCTTGAAAATGATGAAAACCAAAAAATGTAGTAATCCGAAGTAACAGTGACGAGATTTTTTTTTTTGCTTCGATTTTTATGTTTGTATAATCATAACACGCGACAGCAGCTGACAATAGGACACAAAATCATAATTAATTAATTATGACCCGAGAGGTCAGAAACGGTTTTAAAAGCCATGTGGCACGCGCGCGCGCAAACACACACACACACACACACACACACACTCTCACAGTGGCCTCAAGTCACCTCAGTATTTTAAGGGCCGCTCTTAAGCGAGCGACGCCAGCACGCATCTCAATCACTTCAGACTTCTTTTTTTTTAAGTTCGTCTCTGTCGCCCACTGCTACATTGTTTTATTTCAACGCGTCAACTGACACCTGGTGCGCAGAAACACGAAGGGCCGCAGATGACTTGGACTTCTAGACATAATCAGAATTGTGCTCCATAAGAATCGTAAAAAAAAAAAATATATCACGCACCCACGCGCTCGGAGCCCAGTGGCCACATTTTCACTTCCGATTTCGACTGATAACTGTAACAGGCAGGTTGGAAATGATCGCTCCCGCAGCAATAACTTACCGTTATGACGCGCGGTTATTGAAAAGCAACTGTAAGTCGTTTGATTTTAGAGTCCGAGTAAGAGGGCGGTGGTCAAAATACAGGCAATTAAAAAAAAGCAAATTGCCAAAAGCAAAGCAAAAAACTTTTTTTGTGTGTGTGTGATTTGAGTATCACACAAGCTTTATGTGAATAGTTTCAGGCGCGTGAATGCGGGGAGGCCCGCTGCTGCGCATCAGGCTGCTCAGGCAAATTTATAACACTGACTTACAATAGGAAACAATAGCGTGTAACAAAATACACATATTACATGTTGTTGCGCATTGCTGCACACACACGGCGTTTTTTTTTTAATGGCCCCTGATTTGGTCAGCAACGCGTGTAACGAAACAGCAGGGTGTTTTGCATTCTACAAAACCCGCTCTGCGTGTTGCTGCGACACTAAAAGGTTTTACATTTATGAATATGAAAGAGCCAGCGGAGCCTAATGCTACATTGCTGGGCACTTGCTGCCTTTACATGACCCCATAACCTTTATAGAGACCGATGGTAATATTCTTGTGCTACGGTGCAAATTTGAATTATTTGAGATACAGTATGAGAAATCTTTTTTTCCTTTTTTTAAAGTGTTGAGAATGATAATTCTAATTCTTCTAATTTTCTTTCTTTATTACTTTTTTTTTTTTTTTTTTTTTACAACAAACGAACCACTCACGTGAGCGCAAATATTCGTCAATGCACGTGGCGGTGTCGTCCCTGCGGTTGATGCGCGCCAGCTCCCCGGCGGTGTGTCCCTGGCTGTTGGCGAGGCGGGGGTCGCGAGTGTGGCCGATGAGCAGCCGGACCACCTCCAGGTGACCCTCCCTGGCAGCCAGGTGCAGCGGCAGGTTGCCTTGCTCGTCCACGAGGTTGACGTCGGCGCCGTGGTACAGCAGCGCGCGCACGGTGTCCACGAATCCCTCGCGCGCGGCGTCGTGGGTGACCGTGAGACTGAGGACCGGGTCGCGCATGTTCGGGTTTGCGCCCTCCTGGAGAAGAGCGGAGACCACGCCGGTGCTCCCCAGCTTCACCACCTGCACGGAGGAAAGGACCAGAGGGGAGAGAGAGCAGGCCAAGACAATGGAAGAAGAAGAAGACGATGATGAAGAAGAAGGAGAAGAAGAAGAAGAAGAAGAAGAAGAAGAAGAAGACAGACGATGTAAGTGTTGGAGGATAGGAACGCGCGCACACACCGGTACACACACTGGTACACGCACACGCACACACACACGCACACACACACACACACACACACACACACGAAGTATATTTGGCTTTACACTGCATAACGCCAACAAATATCTTACAAAAATATGCCTCTAGCTATTGGAAACAAAATTACAAAATTAGAGCAGCAATAGTCACATTATTATTATTATGATTGCTATTAGTGGTGGTGGTAGTAAAAGTATGAGGCTTGGTAGTAGTATTAGTATTAGTCATGATTGTTATCACATTTTGCCTTACACTGGCCGAGCACAAACTTGTTTTCAGATGCAGTACAGCAGAAATATAATACCAACAATGAATCAGAAGTAAGTACATACATAATTCAAACATATGATAAACTGATTATGTCATATCACAATATAGCTGTATGTCTGTTAAAGCTATTCTTAAGTGTTTTATTAATATCCACTTTAACTGTTAACTTGTTTGCACTTTTAAACCACTCTTTATTTTAATTTATTCTGTCTCTTGGAAATGTAACATTTATTACGAGGTATGCCGCTGACCTCCTGGCCAGGTCATGCTTGTAAATGAGAACTCGAGCTCTACAGGTAGTTATCCGGTTAGATAAAGGTTAAATGAATAAATACAAATATCCAGTATTAGTAAGTATATGTACTCCTGTAAGGCATGTTTTATTTTATGACAATGGTGTTTTACTGCATCAATATCCAGCATGTGCTGATGACATCCAGCTATTGTTGCCAATACTGATATGTAGCCTTCACAGTTATCTGCCTGCGGTTACTGTCTGTTTAACCATTTAAGAATCGTTTATCATTTTATTCCTCTTATAGATTTTAACTCAGGGGACCAGGCTGCGAAATGTTACGTAGTGGTCTCAACAAATCCAAGCAGGAACATGATTATTGTGCAATGCCAGCAGCCACCATTTCCTCATGCAGCACCTCATCTCCCCTCTCACTCTCCACCAGCAAACCTTTCTAAGCTGCTTTAGCTAGTGAGGCTGTCGAATTAAAGGAGATAAATAACGAGTATTAAGGTATAAATTTGTCAGTATCACACATCGACTCACAACAACAGCAAAATTACAATTCTGGCCAACTATCCAGTCTCCTCCTCATGTTGTAAGACATATGAAGGCCAAACTCCTCTCTACTATCAACCAACCTATTTCTTCATGTGAGAACGATTTACATCTGTTTGGACTATCTTAATTTTTATAAACAAACAATGAACGATGGGATATTTGATTATAAAATGCGAGAAGACCCCTGCAGCTGCACAAGACCACATTTGCACAAACAAGGAAGTCAAACAGGCTGCTGTTAAGTTTCCAAAAATCTATTAACAACCAAACATGCGTCTGACAGACATATTTACCGACCTGCAGTGCCGTCCTCTTGTACTTATTAATTCCATTGACGTGGGCGCCATTTTGCAGCAAAAATGAAACTTCAGGTAGATTTCCACTGGCAGAGGCATTGCAGAGCTTGTCCACTAGTGAATTGTCATCCATTCTTATGGTAAAAACAAAAAACAAAGAAACAAAACAAAACGGAAAAAAGACAGGAGCCACGTTTTTTTTAACTGACTGCGAGGCTGTGTGGAAGAAGACAATAATCCATGATGGCGTCCTGGTCAGGCATACAGTATCTCTGTATAGGCACCTCCCTCACTTACATCACACATGGGCTGATCTGGACAGTTTTTTTTTCTCTTTCACCATAAAAATGTATGAGAATACCTAAAAGTAGCATTTTTGAAAAGCGGATAAATGGAACATTACAGTGCATCCTCTCGGTGCTGCAGTTTGTGTCCAATATTTTTTGTAATATTAGCTACAAAGGAAAAGGCCCTTTTCCTTAAAAAAAGAAAAGAAAAGAAGCACACAGGTATATCATCCTCAGTACACACATTTCAGCTTCTCTTCAATACACGATTATTTATGATGGCTCTGAATTACTTTTACTTTTCCTCATCTCTGTCTAGGATTTTTGCAAGCGCGCATTATACAATTATATATGTACACACACACACACACACACACACAATCAGCCATAATATTAAAACTACTGCAACAAAAATTCAACATAAAACTTCTCCTGAAGGGAGAAATTATTGCGATTGGTCGTCCCACTCGTATGCCTCAGAGGGCCAAAATTTTAGGGACACCTCTCAGTATAATCCAGTACAGTTCAGCATCATCACAAATTGCAGTCCCAATAACAATCATTAAAATTTGTTGATAGTTCACTCAAACAGATTCAGTAATTCAACATAAAACTCCTCCTGAAGGGAGAATTTATCGCAGGGCTGTTGCAATATATTCTATAGTAAATATACAGTGGTTTTAATGTTATGGCTGATTGGTGTATATTGATAAATAACCAGGCAGAGAAAAACTGTCTGTAAATTATAGCTTAAATTCGTGTTGACGAGAGACTATATTGCGTTATAATGAAGCTGCAAAATAATGCCTCTGTAAGCCTGGTACATCTGGACTGTTTGCGGTGTAAGATATAACAACTGCAGTGCGCAATCCAACTCAGTCATACGTTTGTGTGCCTCTTCTTAGCTGCGCAAAAGGCCCATCCGCCGCAGACTTACACCAGCAACACGTATTGATAGCAGACCCTTAAACAGACGATAATAATTCGGCAATTTAGGCTTACATTTACAGGAAATTTGGAATCAAAAAAAGGCTCACGTCAAATGAAATTATAACCATAACGCGAGCCTTCCTCCATGCGGGCCATTGGGTGCCATCTTTTTTTTTTTTCCCTCTCGTCTCTCCGGGCGATCGCTGAAAAAGAGATAACGCAAAAAAAAAAAAAAAAAAAAAAAAAATCACATAAAATGTTTGGCCACGGAAGCCCCCGCCGTCTGGTAGATGACTGCGTGCCGGCACATGATGAAATTGTGATGTCACCCGCGGTCACTTCCCGCTCATTTTCAAAAAAAGCGTGCTAAAAATCGAGCGTGCGGTGCGGTGCGGGCGGGCAGCGCTGCCGCGGGGACGCCGATCGCGGCCGCAGGCGCGCTACTCAGCCGTGGCGCTGTAAGAGCGATTTCCAGACATCGCCGCGTTGTTTTCGTTTTCAGAAAACGGTCCTACCGACTTGACTGATGATCCTCCCCGGAATTAAGCCACTGTCACGCACACCGATGTCCTACAGAGACACACACACACACACGCGCTCCCCTGCAGGTCTTTGATCTAAATGGCCAAACATCCTCCGGGAGCGTCTGCTGACATTTCCACGCCGCTTGACGTTGCAGAGGGATGGATGCGCGCCCTCGCGGTTTCGCTTAGCAAAGGCTTTTTGTTTTTTTTTGTTTTTTGTTTTTATATCACCCCCCTCAACACCCCCCACCCCCCTCCTCCAAAAAAGAAATGTCACGATTGGATCAGAGCTAAAGGCGTGGAGCTTTCGAAAAGAAACAAAGCGTGATGCTGTTACTATGTGACTGTGGCAAAGGTGCCCCGCGTTAGTCGCGGTTCCCGTGGCGTGTACATTTTATTCCCGAGAGCGCACTCGCATTGAATTCGCGCAATCCGGACATCCAAACCTCAATTTTATAATCATGCTTTCCGGCAAAAGAGAAAAGAGAGCCGTTTTACAGTGACATCGACTTCGGCCAACAGCGCTCAGGTTCCTTGCATTATGCCGCCCTCTAGCGGCGCCGAGTGTTACGGCGCTGAGCTCGGGCCCGAGGAGGCTCACGCCTGCGTAGAGTCAGTGCAGCGCTCTTGAAAAGTATGCGCGTTATCATGACACGCACATAAGTGCTGCTCAAGAGGTCTGCTATGATGTATCTGTGGCAGTGTAGTGATTTCACTGTGCTCATGGGTGATCGGTCAGTGGGCCAGATGGGTTGTGCGGTCATACGCAGCAGGCTGTGTATGCCATGGACAATGAGAGAAAAGGGCAACGCAGCTCAAGATGCAGGATAATTGCAAGGCTCGTTTCTCTCTGTTGCAAAGATTTGGGGCAAAGCTGTTTCATTTGTCAGATCTAACCGTGATGTCTACTTCAGCTAAACTATAGTCCTATATCGGTCTTCCAGATGGGATACTGCAAGTTATAATAAGTCCAACACCAACAGACACCAACACATGCAGGCCACGCTGACTCAAGGCAAATAGACTGCTGTTTGTGCACTCACCCGGATGCTGCATCCCCACAGCCTATCCATTGACCTTACATCTTTTCTCTCCCGGCTGCCAGAGCATCCATTATTACAAAAGGTTCGCTCCCCGATAAGCACGCTGCTGCTCCCTCCTAAAGAGAGGTAAGGTTCATTTGCATGAGGTCACAGGAGTTTATAAATATGTAAATTACGCAATCCAGATTTGAATCAAGGCAGCAGTCATATCCGCTTTTGCACATTTAGTCTCAAACTAAGGCATTTACCCCATTCGCTATCAAACTATACCAGAGTACAATAAATTTGCCATGCATGCTATGCAACACTATACTATACTAAACTATGCTCTGTGGTACTGTATTATACCATTCCATATTATGGAATGCTATATTTAACCTTAACATACTATGCCATGCCCTATAATATAATATAATATAATATAATATAATATAATATAATATAATATAATATAATATAATATAATATAATATAATATTTTTTATTATTTATTTGTCTCTTTATTTTAATTTTAGAAGATTATTACTGACTGGTCTGTTGTTGTCTGCCGTGGTTGTTTGGGTGTCTTCTAATGCACTTGGCATGAGCAGCACTCCTATTTTCACTGCAGTTTGTACAATGACAGTAAAACCCTCCCATTCTGTTCTACTAAACTGTATGCAAATGCAGTGCAGTCGCATGCAAATGATGTGTAACTGGCGTTTTTGTGCGACAGGCTGTGTTTATTTACCTTCTCAGAGTGTGAGCTAAAATCAATCTCACGTCCGCAGGTCTGGTGTCGCAAAATTTGTCCCCACTTTACGTCAGCCGTAAAGCAATGGAACCGCTGACAATAATATGAGATAACTGAGCACAGTAACGCTACTTTGTAGAATTTTGACTGTCTGAGGCGGTTAAATCCCGAAGAAGTGAAAACATTTTCAATTTGGTAACCTCTCGCTCTCAATCACGTGAAAGTAAAATATTTTGTTAATATTTAGGGTCCCTCTGTGAAACGAGAAAGCGACAAGAGCCAGTGGAAGAAGAATTGCTTTTAGCCAGTCATTGCCATGGCCTCCGACAGCGGCGATAGCAACATGGATAGAGAAATGATTCTGGCTGACTTTCAGGTGTGTCTCCGCTGTATGTCCCGAATATTACACACGGTAGTTCGTCGTTGTTGATTTGCCTTCTGCTGCTGTCTTCAACAGCGCAGCCGACTTGAGTGGCGTCGTAAACAGCAGACGTCAACCGGGCTTTGCTCTCTGTGGCTAGCAACCCGGAGCTAACAAACTGACAGCTTGCTAACTCATTCTGAAAGCTGTTATTAGCGGCGAGCCCGCCAACTAGACAACGATTGCTCCAGGCTGAGGATATAATGATTTGTATTAATTATACTTCTTGCTGGCTCGGGGTGGACTAGCTTGACAACGATATGGTTAGCTCAGAGCAGAGCCACTGTCGACTTGTTTACACGTTGGGTTTTAAATCATCGTCAGACATGGTGTCGCTCGAAGATACCAGGCTGTGTAGCTCGGCTCGGCAGGTAGCTAGTACTGTACACGTATTTACCAGTTTATCGCGCGAACCTAGCTGAGCCCGATGGAGCCCGACACAGCAGCTCGCAATAAACTCTGCCCTCATCGAGATAATGGTGTTTAGTTGCTGTTGAACCTGTTTCAACAAGGCACTATTCCAACATGATGGTTATAAAGGGTGGGGGGGCGGGAGGGGGGTACAGCTGCAGTTTGTGGTGCTGATTCCACTCACTGATAAAAACATATGGTGTGGATGACAGTTTAGAAACGTCCGTTTGTAACACAGTTTGGTAGCACCGCAAACATTAAGCAAAATAGCATGTTTCACGAACGCTAATCATTACCAATCGCAAGTTATGGTATTATTGTTTGGAGTCTTTTGTGTTCATTCATGTTAAATTATTATACACTAGACCTGCACCGTTGATATTTTTATGTATGGTGCGAAAAAGCTGGCTACAAAAATCCTGTTCTTGTTGCCATGTCTAATGATAGCAGTAATATGTCATATGCAAAACCTCCACTAAAACATAGAAATTTAATATAGTCCTCCCCTTTGGCGGGATCCCAACCATGGGTTTGTTCTACTATTCTGTTTTTGGTTGTGTTAGTTTATTTTGATAACAGACGACACCAGGCAATGTACTGATGCACAGGTACAGGTTTTAACTAGGTCATTGTCACTGCCACTTTTTCACTTTAATGCTACTTCTTAGGGCTCAGAGTTGATTTCTATTTAAGCTACGCAGGAATCAGTTGCAGTTAGTAAATTCGGTCCCATTGTGCAGTATAGTGTTGTATCAAAAAGAGTGTACTTCACAAGTGTTCAGGTACCAGTTTAAACACAATACAGCTTCATCTTACCCGCTGTACAAGTGCAGTGAAGGCAGAATTCAGAGAAAAATGGGGGTCTTCTGGACATACGCTGAGTCCTCATCTTATCTCTACCAACCACACATATTGCTATTTTGGGTGTTAATGAGCACCCATGTTTATATCTTTATGCTTTTTTACACCGTTTTGTCATGGAATGTATTTATGTGTGTATGCAGAACAGATTGCATCATTAACCAAATTTGCCAAAGAATATAACACAATGCATTTGACCTCAATCTGTCTTATTTTTTTCGTTTCATAGGCTTGCACTGGAATTGACAACATTGCGGAGGCAATCACCCTGTTAGAGCTTAATAACTGGGATTTAGTGGTAAGTTCATTATCTACAGGATTTGGGCTTTGCTCTTTGACCCTCAAGCATAGTTCAGATAGACTGCAAGTTCAAGAGTTAAGCTCCAACAATAAGCACTTTACTATTTCTTCATTTCACCTGGTGTGTTTTATTAAGTGGACAGCAGCTCAGCAGACAGGGCTCTCAAATTTAACTTGGTCACCACAGAAAATATGTCCAGAAGGGTGTGGTGGAGCAATGGGGAGTTGACATCAGCTGTGAGAAATAATGTGCCCTGCCAGGTTTGTAAGAAGTCTTAAAAGCAAGGAACCCTTTATAGTGAAGTGCATATTGGAAGGGGTCAGTCTATCTTTAGCCTGATGCTGGCAGGAGTTCAAAGCAGGCAGCGTCAAGAGTCCAAGCAGTGGCAGAACAGAGTCATGCCTGGACTCACTGCACCTGTAAACCTGATGACTTGCAGTTCCCTTTTGCAGTAGCTGGTAATTTTGTGA
>CAAKHG010014852.1:0-13620 GCA_901007715.1 Dactylopterus volitans | reverse complement strand
TATATTGAGAAGCCCATGAGTGCCTTCTCTTTATATTAGAGAAAAAATTACAAATTTCACCTCCAGCAGGCCCACCACCTGCAGAAAGAACCATATGTGTCTATTGCAATGTCGAACCCCGGAACCCGGATCCGGATAAGCGAAACAAGACGAACGAACAAACGAACAACTTGCAAATTTAAAGTCAGAAATGCTACTAAAGTCAACCAATTTAACTACTTTTACAGAAAATGACATAAGAGCAGCATTTGTTCCACTTCAGCTCTCTGAGGACAGCAGCGGGGATATGGTTAAGATGCACACTAATGCAAAATGCACATATGGCCTTTGTAGATGCCTTAATCTTGCAGTCAAAATGCCTTGCTTCACATAAATGCTGCACTGGCACATTTCTCACAAAGGTAGATACTCTCGCGGCATCTCTTGGGGTCCAAAATGACATTCAGCATCTGGATTGGCACTCAATTATTTCCTCTGCATGAGGAAAAAAGTCTAATGTAGCTCCTTCACTTAACATGTCCTAAACTAACAATTTTTTTTACAGCATCCTTGAAGAGAACTACAGGTGGAATTATGTTATGCTTTTAAAGTGTTTTTTTTCCAGAGCATTGAAATACTAAGACTAGATTAAAATTGCTAAAGTAATTTACATGTTTGTCATTTACATGGCTCTGTACGGCCTTTAGCACTTGGTATGATACAGAATACGTTGATAACAGTAGGAATCTGCATAAATGTGCTGAAATGCCTGAAATTTACTCATCAGATAAATTAAGAAAAGACAGACATTTGTTTCCCATTTATCTGTCAAAGTTGCAAAAGCAGAACTCAGTCAAAAACTCTCAGCAAGGCCATCATAAGACTCCAAGGGAACACGTTGCCATGTGATTGAGAGATACTGAAGTGCAGGATTGTTATTGGCCAATCGTTCCAGTTTACTATGATCAAACTGGGTCGGGATCCAGTTAAAGACAGGGGCACTCTTCGGAGTTACACCAGTATGGTACAGTCGGCCGCCGTATATGTCCCTGCATTTGGAACATTTCTAAACCTCCATCCACCGCAAGCAGTCTTGTCTGCATCCCAGCTCTGTGCTGGCACAAGAAGAGACTGTTGCTCGACACACAATATTGGACAAGACAGTAACATGGAACATTTAGAGGAGGATGGAGAGGGTACCGTCGCACCCGGCTTGCCAGCTGTGATAATGATGTATAATTTAATTGAAGGCTGTGCTTCTATCCTCCATAGAACTCAAACTGCTCTTCTCTTGTCAATGCATTATTCAGGCTAATGGTGACCCTGAAATAGAAAAAAGCTTCTTATCTCTTTAAAGTTTTATTGCAGAGAGCAAAGAGAGGTAAGGAGGTATATTGAAAGAAAGTGAGTTAGAGTGAGGGGAGTAGTCACAGATGAGGTAAAAAAGCTTACTTGATATAGTTCTCGCTACTTACAAGCCATGTGAAGGATTCCTGTTTTCTGACCATGACAGCATCATATTCCTGGCAACTGTAGAAAAATTCAGTTGGGCACAGACATCGTATGTTTCCATATCATTCGCTGCGGACGTTTCCAAAGGACTAACCGACATTTGCCGAAAACCAAATGACTTGAATTTTAAGTTAAAGAAAAATCTTTATGCACTGCCTCTGCAGACTACCTCTGTTGATTTGCCGCATTAAAAATCCCTAAATTTTTAACAGCAAAACTTGTCTTGCATCACTATCGTCATCATCATCTCATTATCCCTAAGTGAACAAACGAGAGAAAGGAGCAAGAGGACAAAATGTGGAGCACAGTCAGGCAGTCATGCATACTGCACATGGAGCATTTTCACATGTGATCCGGCCCATGCGCCGCACTTCAGTTGCAGCCAAGTCCGAAAATGACAGGTTAAAAGTTCCAGGGCCATAAAAAGAGTCCACTTCTATCCATCATGTTAAGTTGCCATATTTGCAGTCTGAAATCCCCCCATAAAACACTGTTATTGTAAAGAGTAATCTCCACTGCAATTAGAAATCAACTTCATTAGACGACGAGTGACCGGAATGTGGCAATTAAGCTGCTCGGTGCAGCAAGTGGATTGGGGGCTGGGGTGGTGAGCAGAGGATGGGGGGGGTGGGCCACATCCAACAGGAATTAGTTAGTTTGCAGCCCGAGTCTTGAATCCCCACATTAACTTATCTTTAGGTTGACCAAATACGCAGGAGGTTTGTTTTAATCCCTAAACAGTTCTGTTTTAATTATTTCTAACCTCACTCATAGCTGATGTTGGCATGGTCTTCTCCCTGGAAACTTTTGATCCTTTTAAAGAGAACACAGAATAACAAGAGATTCAGGACACCTCATCTGAGTGGTACCATGCCAACCAACATGGCTGAACACTGCTTTGATCACTTAAGAAGTGCTATCTGCTTGAAGGCTCCTGAAACTGCAACAGCGGTGCATCTAAGATGAAATCCATTTGAAACTCATTAAAAAGAGGACAAAAAAAAAAAAAAAAAAGAAAGATCTGGAAGGTTTACGCTGTGCAGAGTTCTAAAAAGACAACAAACATGGCCAGAGTAAACAGAATAATGATGTCACTCATAAAATATTTTTTTTTTTGAGCACTGGAGATTTCAACTGATAACAGCCCACTGCTGCTGCAAAAACTGGATCGCGACGCCATTTACTTAATGTTGACTGAATCCTGTTACGACTGTATCTGTAATCTCGCCCACACCTTTCAGCTTGTACTCATTACATTTATTGCTCAAAAGATGTAGGCGTACAAAATTAAGGCAAGTAGCCCGCATTTGGGAAACTGATTCTTCTCAACTAGAAGTGGCTCCAAGCTTAATTATCTAATTGGATTTAACTCGGAACAGCAGGCATATTTTCTGCCTTTCTTGCCTTTTTCGTCATGACTGAGTAAATATGAGGAAGCAAAGTATGCTTCCTCACAGATGTACTTGCAGGCTGTCTTGAAAACATTGTCTTTATAAAGCCAAGAAATGAAAACCTGCTTTTTTTTCCTATCAGCAAACAGGCAGCGCTGAAAGTACATTCCAAAGTTCTCACCAGTAAGCAAACTGAGTCACAGTATGTCAGCAGAACTTCACAGGAACAGATAGTGAGTGATTTTCCCCTTGCTCTATGGCAGCCCTTACTGTGCTCCCTGCCTCCAGACATGAGTCAAAACCTATTAATTGAAAGTAACGACAGTGATTTAATTTTTCCGTCAGGCCGTTGCCTAATTTCCCCCATTAGCTTAAATAATATTTCTAACCCTCTAGCCAGCTCTGCCTTCCTGCTAGGGCCAGGGCACAACTGGCACATTGGGGGTTGGGGGATGATATCCATTAATCATAATTCCACATAAAGAGAGGACAACAATCAGCTTAAGTCTGAAAGAATATGCAAAACATTATGAGATGAAACCTTTCTGAATAACAATGCAAAAGTGGTCTGATGGAATATTTGTGGACAAACCGAGAACTGCAAACCGCTGTGCGCTGCTTCGGTTTTCGAAAAGGTCTCGAATGAATCGGTTATTCCACCTGGACTTTCTTGATCGTCAGTCACTGTTTCACGAGTACCTGGTAACAACAAACACCTAAAAGCCCCCTGCATTGTTTTGACACGGGCCCGTTTTTCCAATCCCTGCTCATCTTTGAAGTCTCTTCAGGTAAAATGGAGGCAACTTCAGCACAAATTGTTAATTGAATGCTTTTAAGGAACATTTTCAGCCCAGCGTTGATGGTTGCCTTCCTCTTCTTCCTGGACAGAGCGGCCCTGAATAGCACTTGCTAATTGCTGTTATACACAGTCTGAAAACACTGATGGAACAAGCAATTTGGTGTGTTGATCTGTAGTAGACAGCACTATTCCTGTGTGAGTAGCAAGCGGTAATATTAATTCCTCCTCTCCTCGTCTGGTCTATAAATCTAATATTCTCTCTCTCCCATCCCAGATGGTCAGACAAAGTCATCTTAGAGAGATATAGGAGGCTGAGTAATATTTCTGTATTAGGTGTTGGTCACGTCTTTTTATCATAAGTCTTTGCCCGCCTGCCTCAGCATGCTTCGGTTTAGTAATCTGCTTGTGTGACCAATCTATAAAATTTTCCTAAACCCGGGTTAGATCATGCTTCTCTTAACCTGTGCTCACTTAACCATTAATTGTAGTTTGGCGGACCTGTTAGGCTTCCCATGTATTGCCAGGCTGACCTCAGTCTCAGCTGCTGCTGCTAATTGGGGTGGTGTCTCTGCAGGATGTTATGAGAATATAAAGGAAGAGGAACTTGCAGCATTCAGGGCTAAGTCAGATTGCATGCAAAAGTGGGTTGTTTCCTAGTCACAGGACCTGCTGAACTGGTCATCCACACTCCAGAGATGGTGCTGGAAATAAATCATGTCCTGTCGCAACCCTCACTATGCCACAGCTGGTACACCTGGTGTTAATCCACTGACTACCCACAGTCAGTATGCATCAGGCACGGCAAGGATGCCTGAAAGTCATAGCGAAAACACAGTCTGGACCATCAAACCATAAATATCCTACAACTTATCAGAACAAGCTTCCATTTGTGTGTGCGTGTGTGTGCGTGTGTGCGTGTGCGTGCGTGTGTGTGTGCGTGCGTGTGTGTGTGTGTGTGCGTGTGTGTGCGTATCTGTAGAGGTTGCCTGTGTTTTATATTTAAGTTGACAATAACCGTTTTGCCTCGTTAACTGTGTAATAATTACGGACCGTTTGACATAAATGTCTGCTATAAAAAAATCATTTAATTAACGTGGAAAAAAAGATAATTACCATATTTGTTTATGATGTAATTTAATAAATATAAAACGCTAGATGTTAAAAGATGAACAGAGCCATTTAATCGCTGGTTCTGTTTCATTGAGTTTGTGCAGTGAAAGATTTTTTTTCAAAATATTTCTATTGCTTCAAATTGATAAATTTATCAACAAGTTGACACTTGTCAGAAGACTCAAAAAATAGTCAAATGAACAATTTACAATTAATAACGACATCAGATGGTTTACAGCCATGTGTACACCTCTAGTGTAGTTTTGCAATCGTAACAGTTAGATATTTAAAGTCTTGACAGTGCAGTACAACGGCGTAAGACAAATGAAAATAATATTAAATCATGAATGGCAATTTATACAGACGATGACAATTGCCAATGGTCTTAAGAAATCCAATGTCACTGTGCTGGCTCACAAATGAAAAGTTAAACTGCAATTTCCATCTACTACATTTGACGGGTAATGACAAGACATCCATTTACATTCATCCATAGCATTTGTCAAGGGTGCACAGATCTTACTTAAAATCATTCAAAATGTCAATCTACACTGTAATTAACCAAGCAAGATTTCAATCCAGAGTTCGGCTACCGAATTATTTGTTTAAGTGCACAGATATGGACAGACTTTATGGCCTAATTACGCTGGGAGAGGTCACTGCCCTCCATTTCACCACAGGCCAGTGATAGCTAGGATTTCATACTGTATCTGCTTTTACCCTTGGTTTACCGATTCCCGATTCATATGTGCACAAAACTCAAATTCCAATAACGGAATACGTTTACATGTCATTTCAAGCAATTCAAAAATCAGGTCGAAAGTTGTTGGGTTTTTTTTAAAGTCTGACAGACTTAAACTTAACTGAAAATTCTAAATCACATGGAGCTTTAACCGAGTATGGACAAGTAATCTGGGGGGGAAAAGACTAAATTAGTGAATGCATTTTTGCATTGTAATCTAAACAATAAAGTAAGAAAAGAAGTCGCATGAAAAGAGGAATTATTTCATTATCCGATATTCAAGAGCATGCAATATCAAACTAAGAGCATGGTCTAGCGCATTCATTTGGAACTTCTGTGAAATGATGATGCATTTTGACGAAGAGTGCATGGACGGAGTACAAGTAGGGTATAAAAGATGCATTTGAAGAAATGTTAAGGAGAGAACAAGTGAGGCAGAACAAGAGCAAAGGCAAAGTGGCAAGGAATCATTAAATAGATCACGGTGGTGACACTGCCTCTTTGAAGACACATAGATCCCACTGAGTATGAGCCTTGAGTGCTAACAATGCCGATAGGCTGCAGGGAGCATCTAGCAGCCTTCTCACTGAGCAGCAGCACTAAGATTAGAGGTTCCTTTAATCCGACAAAGGGGATTAAATGCTACAAGAGAGGCGAGAGGACCGCTCCCACGGAGGGGCTGAGATGAATTATTAACACCTCTCCTCATGACTGGTGATCTAAGTCTTTAAACCAAAAATCACAGTTCTGAGACATTGGTGGCACATCCTACCAGCCAAACATTCCAGGGTGCACAGATAAGTGTGATCTCTTGAAACGCTCACGCAGAGAGGGCAGAACAGTCCTTAAAAAAAAAAAAAACTATTTAATAAACAGCGATGAAAATTGTAGAAATGGTAAAATCAAAGCAAAGTGGGCAGCTATTCCCTCACTCTGAAAAGTTACACAAGACAGCCAAGCAGACATACGTGGTCATAACTTCCTTCTATGCTCAAAAATCAGGTCAACTTCCTTTGAACACATCTCAGATGCCACAGTGAGTCATAATTGCTGGAGCAAAAGTACACCAAGGGAGGAGCATATGTGCAAGTCCAGACTTTTAAAAAATACATAAGGAATTAAAACATCCAAACATCTCTTGAGGCAAGGCCAGCATGTAATGGTAATGTGTCATCCTGAATTTTTCTTTTTTTTTTCCCCATCCCATGCAAGATCACCTGCAGATGTCCATCAAATCAGATCTTTTGTTTTCAATACGAGGATGCCAGATAGCTCAATGACTCAGAACCATAACTGTACAAATGATAAACTTTGCAAACAAAAATTATAGTTGTCCATTCTCACTTACCTCCCTTGTTCCATCTGCCTTTGGTCCTTGCCTGATGGGAAAGTTCAGGACAGCCAGACAGCACCAAGAGAAAAAAAACAAGTTCAAACACAGAAAGAAATCCAGACTTTGCCCTGGAAAACATGTCCAAGAGTTGCTGGCAGCCAAGTCACTTTCACATGGCTGTCTTTCCTCCTAGAGCGGCGCGGCTGTGGCGCATGGAAACCCACGCGTGGGCTGTCATCAGTCACGCTGGTGTCAGCAGTGGGTCTCTAGTCCTACCATGCTGCTCTGTGATGCCCCAGCTGGATGCTGGTCTTCACTGATGCTGGGGCGCAAAGTGAAGCCACATCTCTCCCTTCTGCAAGCTCTGCCTCGGCAGAGCACACGGGAACGGAAGCAGAGCTTGCCACGCGACGGCACAGCTCAGCTACGCTCAGCACTGTGCATTGGAACTCACTCTCACTCCAGCTCACTCACACACACACACACACCGACATACACACACACACACACACGCTACGCTCTCTCTCCGTCTCTCTCACGCTCACTGCTGCCACCGCCGCCGCTGCTGCTGCTGCCGATGCTGCTGCTGCTTCCGATACTGCTGCCGCTGAAATATTTCCTGCCCTCCTCACTCTGCATTTCAGAGGGAA
Source organism: Dactylopterus volitans (assembly GCA_901007715.1). Taxonomy (NCBI): domain Eukaryota; kingdom Metazoa; phylum Chordata; class Actinopteri; order Syngnathiformes; family Dactylopteridae; genus Dactylopterus; species Dactylopterus volitans. The sequence goes on along the minus strand of CAAKHG010014852.1, from coordinate 6,104 downwards.
TTCATTCCCCTGCGCTGTGTCTTTTGCTTCGAGCTTAACGCTGAGGAGACGAGAGGTGGGAGTGCAATCCTCCTCCTGCACTCTAGAGAGGAGTTTCCAGGATTGCTTTGGACTGGGGATGTGTGGTCGCGCAAACCAAAGAATAAGGGACAACCTGAGGTTATCTCAGTAGCAGCTCAAATCTTTCTGTTCGCCCCGTGGCCATCATATTTGTATTGATGACCTTGACCGCTAAGACATTTGCATGGAGATTACGTCACCCTCGCCAAAATAAGGGGTTAAGCTTATCTAAGGGCAATGGAGCAAGAAGGGATTGGAAAACGAGAAGGCGGGAAAAAAAGAGCAGGAGATCAAAAAGGAGCACTCTGGTGGGGACATTGTGGGGTTCTCGCCTCTGGAACCATCCCCCTCTGCTGTGACAGCTCATCATCAAAGTGGACTAGTGCAGGCCAAGTGTTAAAAAAAAAAAAAGGGATATTGAAAAAATGTATTTCACTGAAACATTAATGTGAAACCATAAATGTAACATCATGACTTCAAATCATACATTTGTGCCTCTGTAAGTTTGTTGTGCTTTTTGATGCAACTGTTGCATTCTGAGCTCGGACCCGAAGAAAAATGTACTTGTGAAAATGTACCGTCATGTCTGTGAATTACACAATCATGCATTTCAAAGATATATAAGTGAAACATGATGCTGAAAAGTAGACTTATTTTAATGAAACTGTGCGTCCTCATGAACACTTTTAAATAATTCTTATCTTCATTATTAATTGATCTGCCACGTCAGAAAATTGTTAAAACTAGAGAGCAGAGCAAACGTGTGTGTAAACAAGTTAAAAACGAATAAACTTGCACTGCAGTGCTTTTATAAGACTCCTGCTCCCATAATCAAGACAGAAGCCACGCTTGAATGATAAAGCTGCAAGGGTATCGGGCTTTGTCAGTGAAGGTCCATAAGCTTGATGCGTCCAAGTTCATAAAAAGGGCTCTTCACAGGTGGGAAGTATGAACAGGCTGTCTCGTACCCACCATGGCTTTAATGTCCTCATTACATTTTCAGAAGAAAGCCATGATGAAGTCCATAATTTTTTATACACTGCAAATTAATTATCTGAATCCATACATTATCTTCTCTACCTGCACTGATGATTGTCCTATTCATTTTCTCCATCCTGCTTTTCCTTCAAAACAATCTCCAAAAACACGGTACTTAAGGGTTTCTGCACAACTGGGAAGAGTGGTGTATGTTTGCCAAAACAACAGCAAAAAGCATCTGATAATACACATTTGTGATGACAAATAAACAAGTGCAGCATTCTCTCTAAACCACTGTACAAGGTTAAGAGCATTAAGTATGACGGTCCCTTGTAAATTGAATAAAAAATCCATCTATTTCAGGAAGGATAAATTCAAACCCTAGTCTTGCAATATATCCGGAAAGTGCAAGTTTTCTGAATTTTCTGCTTATTTTTTCTCCATAAAAAGATTCTGGCGTGGTACCTTTGGCTCGAATCTGAAATCATACTGGCAAAGCTGGTCACCGAGTAGCTTAGATGCCGGCAGCTAGTGGCGGGTGACTCGAAAACGCTTGGAGCATGTGGTACAACTTGTGCTAAATGGTAAGTGGTCTACAGCAACAGCTTTCAACAGTCTGTGTCACATGGCTGCTCTCCCTCAAAAACACGGGTGTCGAGTGACAACCTTGAAAATAGCAATCATTGCTCTAATGACAGCAGCCTTGATGAGAGCTGTCTTGCTCTTAATAAACCTGGTTAGTCGAAACGCCCAAGTCAATCAGATTCCTTTTGATAAGCAGTTCAATGACACGCAAACGCTCGCATTCACACAGAGCAGATGATCTGTGGCAGTCATCTTACAATTAAGAAAGTTATGAATACAAAGTTCAGAAACAGAAAAACAGCAGATGCTCCAAAAACTAATTCTGCGTGTGTGTGTGTCATTAGTAGATTAAAGGGACAGTCTTTGATGTCTGCTGCCTCTTGTGTAACATTAGTTCACACAGCCATAAATCTGGTGAAGTGTAGCTGAAATTAGCATTCGCATTCTTTGTTTAAGGTCCCTGTGAGCCACCACACAAACGACTCAAAGTTGTTTTCTCTTGAAACAGTTTCTGCCAAACAGAAAGAGAACAGCGGACAACCAGAGCGGATAAGCGTGATGAGAGAGGAACGAGCGGTGTGTGATCATGACGTTATATGTACACAAAAAAAAATTGCACAAAAAGTCCTGCATACAAAAATAGTCCCTGACAGGAGCGAAGAGGAGTGGAGTGGAGGGGATGTGGGAACCCGGACATCCATACTGGTAAGTCTGACAGCTTATCAACCCCAGACAAGAGCCCCCTGGATAAATGTGGTCAAGCAATAGAGGAGCCCAGCTTCAGCAGTGATGGGGTGCAGGACAGCGATAAGGATGGAGCTCTACTGGGCGAAATGGGGGAGCGAGGCAAGGGGCCCCGGGCTGAGACACTCAGCCAACAGCAACGCTCATTCCAGCTCTTGCTGGCTAAACCTCTTAAAAAATTTACACATAGGCATTTACCATACTCAGCAAATATAGGTTAGAGCGTGTGCGCATTTCTATGGCTCGAGTAAAACTGTGCGTGTGTGCAAAAGGAGAGCGCGACTGCACCTTTTATGACGGACCCCCAACGAAGAAGGTGCACGGGTGTAGAGGAGAAACAGCTTAAGAGCAGGAAAGAGAGACAAGTAGAAAGGAGTGAGACAGTCACAGAGAGAGAGAGACACAGAAATTGCATTCTTGATGTTTTTCTGAAGCCGGCCTCTTGAAAACACACCATGAAATTTGCTTTTTCAAAGGAAGTGACAGAGCGAGCTCCATGAATTGATCCCCTGATGGAGATCTGGCTCTTTGTGTAGTTGTTTTCTCTTTTGCGCATCTGCCTGCCCAGATACTGGATAATCTACTCGCTCCCAGCATTCCTAATCCAACCATCCCCACTCACTCCGCCCATCTGTGTCCCAGTGCAGGACAGGGGTGTAGGAAGTCTATAATGGCATAGATTTGGCTGTTTGTTTATATAAAATGAGTATTGTGTTGCACTGACATTATGATTTCCTGCATTGCTGATGATAAACACTCTCATTACAATCCAAAAGAATCAGAGTCCAGTAGCTTTCTGTAAAATAATAATATTTACTTAGTCAATATATTAAAGCCAGGGAATGAATGGTAGTCTGTTTGTTTGCATTTTCAATTTAAGTTTCCCCAAAAATGTGTCAAAAACCAACATCCTTGAATGTAACACTGCTCCCAGTATGGCTTCTGGCAGCCATTGTTAAATTTCATAAGCTGATTACAGTTTCATCAGCCAGTTCCAACAAGTAAACAAGCCTTGCTGAGAGAGTGTAGTGCTTGTAGAAAATGATTAGTAAATATTGATTTAAATGTACATATGTGGCTGGCTCGTATGCAATATGACTGATCACTTTGTAAAATGGAAATCATAACGGCTTGTACAGCATTGGGCAGCAAGGATGCAGGGACTTCAAAGTCTTTATTATAAAATTACATTAAAAAACTGTCCCTGCAAGATGAACTTGTGTGCAATTTCCTATTAAATCACTCACAACTAAACAATGATTTCCCCCCCCCCTCTGAAATTCAATTCAACATGGATGATGTAATTTTGTAAACTAATCCGAAATGCATGGTGGTCCGCAACCCCATCACATACTGTTCTTCACAGCTCTTCAATCAAACTGCTGGTACGGGCATCCATATGTAAATTTTATGGTTAACCGTTCAGAAACAGGCCGGTCTTATTGTAATGTACATGAAAATACCAATCGAAGTCAAAAGTGAGGCACAAGCTGAATGCACAATTACATCAGGAATAAATTCCTCTACAATTAATTCTTTATACTGCATAAACTTGTGGATAGAATGTGTCTGTGAATGGTCGGCAAGTCAAAGAACAGAGTGGTAATAAGAATCAGAATGAGTTAGTGATGGCTGTCATAAAATATGGCGGGGGCTTCTATTTACAACCTGTAATAAAACTGCCTCTCCTGCAATTTATGGGGATGCTTGCCCCACAGAGCTAAACCCTTTTTGCCAAGGGCATGTTAATAACCTCCATAGTGCATTCTGAATATATTGGCAGATGGACATTTTGTCTAATAGAGCATTACAAACTGGGAAGCAGGCGCTAAAAAAAGCAACATGCTTATACGGTATTCTGGTAGTAATGTGGCTCCAGCCTGAAGCTTTCCTCCATCTCTGAGACCCACCCAAAGCGCTGCCATGTGCTCGGCTGTCTTTCATCTCCGTCGGTCCCTTGTCCCCATCAACACCAGGAATTTTTTTTATACATAGTTTTTTAACAGCAACAGTCCACTGCCAAAGGCAAAAACATAAAATTCATATCAGCGTCTTGAGTAAATCACAAATATTTTGAGTCATGATGTTGGTTTAAACAATCAATCGGTGCGTAACAATGGCCGTTAATTAAAGTAGTAGGAACACAGTGGAAGACTGATGGTGCAACCATCATGTTGAGTCTGTTACAGTCTAGGAATAGATAATAAAATACAAAATCCTACGGTGAATGGTGCTGACAGCTTAAAATAATCTGGATACTATATTTCATTCCCATTATGAGTTTCATCTTTATTAGCATCAGGCATTCATAGCGGGGTAATTAAAGATTTGAGCTTTTCTAAACTGTGTGGAGTAAATTGCCTTCACATTGTCATCCAGAATTTACTCACGAGTCTAAAGCAGATGGCTATGCAGTAATTAACACATATTGACATATAAATGAGGAATACAGTATATGTAAATACAATATAAGATTTATAATTTTACATTAGGTAAGATTACAAAAATTGGGAGTTAAAGGTATTGCCAGTGGTCTCATGAGTATCATATACAGCAGTAAATGCAATAATGTCATTTTGTAACTGCACTGTTGACGACTAATAGTCTGTCAGAAATAATATGGCACCATAACAGCCTTTATCTACACAGTGTACATAAAAGACTGCATTGCACATTTTTTTCCAAATATAGGTTTTGGAACGTGATTGTTACAAAAACCCGGGTAATTTTTTAATAACTAATTCAATAACCAGCAGATTTCTTTCATGGCTGTTTTGTCTATAAAATATCCATTATCAGTACATTATTTTGATTTAAATGATCAGTAAATCAAAGATAATAGTCAAGTTGTGTTTCTCTTTAGATGGTGATGAGTAAATCTTAGATAATACCTTACAAAAGCCTAAATGTTTCAAATACTATATTTAATACTTAAAAAAAAAACCTGTGGCCAAGAAAAGTCTACAGGAAAGGTTAAACTCTGAAAACACACAAAAACTATAATGATAACAAAGGAGTCATAGGGCTGGCATGACTGACTACGCCATAATGGTGTATGTATATGATATTAGCATAGTGCTTCGAAATCTCTCCCTGACAATATGCAGCATATTCATAACAGTATTCAAATATTACATGATACCGTATCCAAGGTTCATATTCATCAACTGCGGATCTCTGGCGAACATGTTTTAACAATGTGTTATACCAAAGTTAATATTTAATTACAGCATGCCTTTAAATATGAGATATTAATATGTAAAAATAATAGAAAAAGCTAGTGGAAACAGACCAAATATGTGATGCAGATGGCCCACATTATGCAAATACAAATATTTATATAATTCTATGAGCCATTACAGCATGGATATTGTTTGTGTATGGCAACAATGCATTCCGAGAGATTCAATTTATTGCTACTCAAGTCTCCATTTGTGTGGTGGGGATGAACGGCACACGGGCAGATTTGGACAATACTTCAGTGCACATTTTAGCTGAAGAGCTTCACCTGACCACTGGTCTCACTGGTCAAGGTCACCGGCTCTTCAGACAAACAGCAGTGTTGTGCTCTATCACACACTCAATTAGCTAACAGGTTTCGACAATCCCAGCTCTCCACTCTCTCTCCATTTATGCATCTCTCATTTCTAAAAACACTATAAAATCTCAATTACACACTGCTGTGGTCTCCAGAATCGAATTTTGTTTTCAAATGGAGAACATTAGTAGAACGTACC
>CAAKHG010014851.1:3314-22580 GCA_901007715.1 Dactylopterus volitans | reverse complement strand
GTTTTTTTACCAAGGCAATGACCTGCGACTCATTTAAAACGGGTCTGCAGCCCCCTTTTTTGTGTCGTGACCCACCAGTTGAGAATCACTGGTCTAAATGATCCACATTCATTTTCATCCTTGCATTCCTTTGGTATAGCTGAGATTATCGCCTCCTTCCAAATGGGTGGCATTTGCACCTTGTTTAAAGCAAAACAGGCATTAGTTCATTTTTAAATTTCTTACACCATTCCTGCTGTATAACCATCTGATCCTGGCGACTTACTTGCTTTAAGCCTACTAATTGCATTTTTCAGTTCACTTTCAGTTATGTCAGCAATCATTTAATTTCATTTTGTTCTTCGCAGTACTACTGCCACTCCTCAGACATCACCTGCCAATGGAAAATTCACTCCAGAACAAAGGGCCATCTTCGAGGCCGTGCTGAAGTCCTCCAGAACTGTCATGGCTGCCATCCGCCCAGGTTCTCATCCTTTAACTAATTGATTGTACAGTACTTTTACAGCTCGCAAGCACGGATATGAATCCCACTCTGTTTTGTTGCATTACACAGGTACATATTTCAATTCTTGGCTTATTTTTTGATCAAAATCATAAATGTTAACACTTTTTAGTTTGCCAATATCTGCAGATATAGTATATTGGTTATTAGGTAACAAGGAATTGTGGTGCAGAAATCCTACAAGCTCATTTCAAAATGAAAATGCAAGATAAAATCCGACACTGTAAACCTAAAGGAGGTGAAATACCTTAAAATATCTTAAGTGCACGTTTGACTGGTTAATGGAATTGATTGCATTGGGCATACATTTAATAAAGTTGCTTTAACTTCAGGCTTACTTAAAAATGTGCTTTTAGGGATTCAATATTTTGATAACGGAACCACACAACAAAAACAAGATTGAACCAAGTCATCCTGGTCATCCGAGCAACCCTGGTCAGTGTGTCGCTATGAGGCGTGCGAGCAAACATTGCATCTCCAAGCATCAAAATTTAGCTATCTACAGATGTAGTGAGTTAAATTGTTGCTTTGATCTAATACAAGAAAGTGCAAGTTGAACTAGATCCAATTTGAGTGCAGCACAATAAGTGGGTATTTGAAGCCTGTTGAAAATAATGAATTCGTAGCCTGCAGCCTGTGAAGGGAGACGCGAGCAAAAAGCCCATCAGAAAATAGGCTGTGCCACATTCACACCAGTCTTGTCAATTCTGGGACTCAGTTTTTGTCTCTTCATAACTTTTTTACAGTCTTTGACGTAAATGTCTTAAATGGTGTTCACAGTGATCTTGAAAATATGTTGGAGACTCTTTCACTTGTTGACACATGCAGAAACTGTGATTGTACAGTGATGTACTTGCTGAATTTGTTTAGAAATATCAGTCAGGCTATGAATACAGCAGTTAGAATTTTTGATCCAAACAGTCTTTGAACCATCTCACTTGTCAGGTTTATTAAGATCAGGGATTTTTGAATACAGTTCTAAATACAAATATATCTGCAGATATATTTGTTGCATATTAGTATGATGAAGATTATGCAATCAGTGTTGGATGACTTTCAAGTTCAGGATAAGAACTCTGTTCTGTGACCCGCGGAAGGTGTGAAGTGGACGGACATGCACCGTTTGGCCGACCGGGTTCACCTGGAGGAGCTGGTGAAGGTAGTAGCGTGGGTAGCGTGGACGACATGATGAAGGTTCATATGGGCTCCATCTTCATGCCTCATGGTCTGGGGCAGCTGCTGGGAATCGATGTGCACGACGTGGGAGGCTACCCTGAGGTAAGCACAGCTGACTGGAATTCCGAGGTTGCCACCAGTCGTCAGCTTTGTTTCAATTGAAGCCTCCTGACAGTGCAGCGCACACGCAATTTTTCCTGGAATATTGATGCGGCATCAATAATGGAGGCGATAAGTGAGAGACGATCAAAGCGAGCGGCAGGGGCAGGTTCAGGGTGGGGGCAGAACGGAGCGGGGGGTCTGAACTCTTAACTCAGACGTTTTCAGGTCACGTGGGAGGATGTTTAGGTGTTCCGACAATTTCAGTCACAATTTCAGTCACATCTTCATGTTCGGTATATATAATCCAAAATAGTTGTGAAAACATTTTTTTTCCAAGACATTTGCTGCAGGTTTTATGGTTCTTGTAACGGTGCAGCCTTTTCAAATCCACCATCCTCCCTTAGCGGTAATTATGTTAGCATGCATCACCAAACCCGGCAAAAAAAAAACCCTGTGCCCCCTCTCTCTCGATGTAGGGCAGCGCTTTTGAGAAGTGGCTTCAATGACATCCATGCACAGACTTTGTGGAGGATGGTTTTTTCTTTCCTTTCAGCAGCTGTTCAAGAAATTTCATCCTCCAAATTCCCACCTCTTTATGTTTTCAAGTTAGCCTTTTTTTTGTTTTTGTTTTGAAGAACAACATAAAAAGACCTGCATCTAACAACAGATACAGATTTTGATAAAATCCTAAAAGCTCTCCTAACTGTGAATAAGTTTGAAAGACATTTCTATTCATGGCTGTGTTTGGAGGCTCGTCAGACTGGGCGTCATTAATTGTAAGTGTCTCTACAATATTAATAAAAGCTGTGTGAATGGTCTTAACTTAAAATGATATGCAATGACAGTCTCTTTTCGTAGTGACTCTTGATTTTTCATATCTTCTTAGAAAGTGTTTGATGACCCTTTGGCTGTGATCAATCTGTGACGAACGAGCACATCTGTCAAAGCCTCATCATCACCTGAGCTGAGTTAGCACCTTGCAGCCAAGTCGATAAACTTGGCTAAAAGAAGGAAAACTGAAAAGAAAAGTTAAAATCAACCACTGGCAGTCTATTTGAAGAGCACAAAAACTTTGAGTAATGGGACGCAGCAGAGGAGGAGGAAACCAAGAATAAAGGAAAGCAATAACCATCAAAACAACCATCATCAGACCACTTTGACCTAAAATCAATCATTTTAATACTTTGTAATGAGTTACTCTGTAACCCTCACATACTTCACACCATTGGAAGTAACAGCATTAGAATTACTCTTTCAAATTAGTCATGACAGAAATAAGGTCTTGCTTCATAACCTTTCATTTTTTTTCTTTTACCAGAACTCTGTGCATGCTTTTATTTTATATTTCGGTAAATGACCATGGCATAAGGAGGTTAAGTGTGCATTTTAAGGCACAATGTGGAGGGGGGAAAAACTCAACACGTAGCCTTCTAGGTGTTGATGACGCCTAACTAAATGTATAATGCGTCCTGTTCAGCTGTGACTGCATTTGTTTTGCACTTTAGGGAAAATGATAAATGAAACATGAAGGGGAACAAAAAATCTTTACTGTCGATCAGGGAGTGGAGCGTATAAACGAGCCCGGACTGATGAATCTGCAAATGGGACGGCTGGTGCAGGAGCGGATGGTCCTTACCGTGGAGCCTTGAATCTACTTCATCGACCACCTGCTGGATCAGGCCTTGGCCGACCCGGCCCAGAGCTGCTTCATCAACAACCAAATCCTGGCACGCTTTTGCAACTTTGGCGGGGTGAGTCAGCCCTCAGCTTGATTTATGCGTTTGTTTTTCAGGATTTGATTGTAAAACATAACACTTTTTGGGACATTTACAGAGGCATCGTCATCAGAGCATGGACTTACTCACCTGGGACATTAACCATCAAACTGCAGAAGCAAAAATTCCTTCGACAACTTTCTTTCTCACAGCACGTCTGCATCCACTGTTTGATTATATATTCATTGATGTATGTTTAAAGGAGGACGCCCTGAGAGACTGCTATGAAACCGCCGACTGGGATGTACTGCTTAGGCCACCTCACAGGTTATCTCAACTTCATTGTAGATGCGGTTGCCCCTGCTAAGACTGTGCGCTGTTACCCTGACAACAAACCATGGAGGACGCAGGAAGTCAAAGCTGTCTTCAAGAAAACAAGCAGCCTTCAAGAGGAGAGACAGAGAAAGGAGGCAGTTACAGCAGCACGACGGGAGGTGAAACGGTGCCTGAGGTTGGCAAAGGACAGCTACAGGAAGAAGCTGGAGTATAAGCTCGGAGAGAGTCGCAGTTCAGGTAGACAATGCATGTGTGTATGCTGCGTGCCCCCACGCGCGGGCGTAAGACCCCGGATCAAAAACATGCAAGCTAGAAGAATGCAGGAGAGCCACCAGAGCAGCAGTATGGCAGCAGCTGAAAATGTCTTTCCATTCTGTGTCAAACTCTTTCATCGCGACCCTCTCCCACCAGTCTGCGCTCCGAACCCGAATCCAGCTCGGAACGAGAGGTCCGGGTCAGTAGCGACGGCACAAAGTGAAAAAACGAAGACATGCTATTGCTGCAGGCATCCAACAGCATACGGCGTTCTTGTCTGCCTCTCAAAAGTACCACGACCACGAGGGCTGGCGTGCCCCTTATCTGCACAATGAGTAACATGTACATTACGTACGTCCGTATTAACCCACTGAAATCGCGCATTACGCCAAGTAGAGTTGAGGAGGAGGACGCGCTCCCGTCAGTAATTCGTCTTTCTCAGTTGCAAGTAAACTGGGACAAGGGCAGAAATCCGATTAGACGCCAAAGTCGAATTTTGAGCATCGCCCGATTAAGCTGTGCATTTAAACGTACTGACTGATCAGCAGCACAGGAGCACCCCAGCCGCTTCTCTGCGCCATGTACACCTCCAACTTCTGTTACGACTCTGAGCTGTGCCACACCCACTTGTTTGCTGATGACACGGCCATTGTCGGGCATATAAGGGTAAAGCAAAGAGGGGTACTGGAGCCTGGTGAGGGACTTTGCACAAATCAGCTGCAGCTCAACACAGCAAAGACAGGTGGGCCGGTCATAGACTTTGGAAAGTCCAGACATGGCTTGCAACCAGTGCAGCTCGAGGGAGTCAACGTGGCGGCCGTAGACTCCTATAAATACCTCAGGCTTTGGCTGGACAAGCCACTGGACTGGACGACAAACACCAACCATCTGTACAGGAATGGCCAAAGCAGACAGTACTTGGAGGCTGCGGTTCTATAACATCTACAGGAAACTCCTGTGGATGTTTTACCAGTCCGTGGTCGCCAGTGTCCTGTTCTACAAAGTGGTGTGCTGTGGGGGCGGCACCTTTTGATGAGCGACTCTGCTAAACCCTTCAACCCGGGAACAAGAAGTGAGAGAAAAGTCCGAGCCTGCTCCTCTCCATCACTACCTCATACAACCTCGCTTCAAAAATAACTGAACTACCTCTTTAAATTTCCGGCACCTCGTGAATATGAACCTGCATTAAATCAAGAAAATCAATAGAATCCATGGAGCTTCACCTACAAACCTCTTATTGTTATACCATCTTTGTCAGTCTCATTGATCAGATCATCACTCGCTCACCCTGCAAGTGTCGTCAGGCTGCATCAGCTTTGAAATCACATGAGTATGCTGTAGACAATACCAATAATTTGTCATGTTTATTTCCGAAAAATGATTCCTGAGGTGTGTGAGACGCAGCTGGATGTGGAACAGTGGATGAGGTCTGCTAGTTTACTTTCAGTATTTTTCTTACAGAGCATGAATACAAATCCAGAAATCACGTTTATCGAGCACAGAGAGACGCAATCAGCTATAATATGAAAATAGCTAAATATTAGAGAGGTACAGGATGTGTGTGTAACTGACAGGAGATGTTGGGGACCATCTGGATCTATAGGTTTAAATACTGTGATGATTTTTATTTGCAATCTAGCATACAGCACCAAAAGAAAATGCCACAAATGGTGATTTCATCTGGAGCAGGAATTATATAATCAAAGGTTTATTTCCTTCAGCCAATAAGAAACAGCCGATGAACACCAGCATCCTCCGCAGAGAGAAACACACTAATAAATGAGGACAACTTATTTCTCTTCAATTGCTGACGGAGAACCTGATAAAAAGACTTATCATTCACTGGTTGCACATACAAGCTTAATTAACACGTTGTAGTTGTGCAGACAGGCGAGCGGGAAGATGCAAGTGATTGAACGACAAGATGTTTTGCTTTAGCGACTCTGCAGAAATGCATAAAAAAGACACACCATCATCATCACGAGGCAGGTTTGATGCGCAGTAACTGGAGGAAAGTGTCACCCTCCTCAGTTTGATGAGGCTCCTTATGGTGGGATTGGGATGCACACTGGGATTCAGAGTACCTGAATTATTAAAATGCGCCTTGTGGTGCCTCAGAGATTTAGGAAAAGCACCTATTACATGCAGCAAAATAACAGTTTATTTCAAAATCAAAGAGTTCCGCAAACCAGTAAATCATGGGATGCACCCAATAATGAGATAAACAAGATCTTTGGTTCTACCGTGAACATGTTGAAAGCACAGCATATTTATTATCCGCGGGGATTCAGTCTGTCAGGATTAGAAAGCGTTTGGTGATTTGATTAATGAGTTTTTTTCATATTGAGTGATCACAGTCTGGAGGTCTCCATAGTCGACAATGGTGGAAAATGTAATAACTGTGAAAGTAATTATTCATACAAGCTCTGGTAGATGGAGAGCTTTGACCAGCAGGGATCACCGGCAATGTAGTACATTTATGTATTAAACTTTTCATCCGCCGGAAGGTACACCTTTTGTTTTTGTTTGTTTTGGAGGTTGTTTTTTTTTTACATATTTTTGTCAGATAATTTGCATTACATAACTTTAGAACCTGCCAGTGTTTAGACCGGGGTTTATTTCTTATTGAGTGGGAAATCATTTAAAATTGATTTAAACTGAAATTCCGCTTGAGCCTGTAGCAAAAGTGCAGATTTGGTTCAGTAAGCAAACAGCAAACACTTTGAGTTTGTTTTGTAAATCGTTATTCAGCTGTCAGTTCAGTCTTTGCTCGACAATGAAAACTGTAAAAAAAAAAAAAATTCTGAGTGAGAACTGTCAAACCGACGGGGAAGCAACATGATGAGCCTATGATGTAATTTACTAAGAGAACGGTCAGGTTAGATGGGAGAGTAGACCGGACCTGTTGTCAGGTCAGCAGCAGCGGAGTGAGTGTGTGAGAGGGGTCGAGGTGTGTCCAGGTAATAAAGGTTCAGGGCACCATTTACGTTAGGTACCAGGGAGAGAGAGCTTAGCCATATAGAGACAAATACCAGGTCTAACACCCTCACCCTTAAAAAGGTTGCTCCAGGACATGCTAACCCCAAAATAGGAGCCATTACACTAAACTAAAAAAAACAAATTGTTAGCTGAAGAGGGCATCTGACAGAACATTATCCCACCAGCCAATGTGACAAAACTACAGGTCTTACTCCTGCAAGGACAAGCTCCAACCGCTTAGTCATTGGTTGGACCACCTCATGCTACGAATGCACGATTGTAAACCAGCAGTGGAGCACCTGAATCGCAAACATTAAATTTTATAGGGCAAGAATAAGCGCCAAAGACTCTTTTTCAATGGGTTCCTGGAACAATAACACAGAGGGCGTTCAACCCCTTGAACAAAATCCTGCAGCAATACAGCTTGAGCGCCCCCACTAGCATCCACAGCTAGCTTAAAAGGTTTGCTGAATTATGGAGCTTCAAAAACAGGTTCAGCAGTGCACTCAGGCTCACTAAAGCTATTTGGCAATTTTCAACCCCTCGACAGCTAAACGCCTGTTACCCTCAGTTCCTCTGAGGATGACCTGCATGAATACTCCACAGCTGCGTCATCCACTGACACCTCAACGCCGTCACGTCACGTTTGTTTACCCTTACGCGCCGCTGCTGAAATAAAAGCAATGCCGCCGCGGTATCGTCTCAAATGCCTATTCATCTATAAACCTCAAAGACACCATTTGCAAATCAATCACTCAGCTGTTTGTTTTTTTTCACTTCCATCAACACACAAAGCGCATCAGACGTGAGCTTCAAAAGCTCCCTGCCAGCTCTTGTCGGTGTCTCAAACTGATGCAAAACTTCAGAAAACAATGCCTCTGTTGTCTGTTCAGTCTCAGTCACTGCCAGACACCCTTCAGTGCTGACAATTCATCACATGGGGGGTGGGGGGGGGGGTGTTTGTTTTTTGGATTCAAAAGGCAAGTGATTCACTGGGATGCTCTATATACTATGTTAATGTTCATGTCCAATAATAACTTCAGTTATCACTATAAACATGTTGTGAGGGCCCCGTTCCGTCTTGAAGACACTGATGAAAGTTTTAGCATATTCGTATGATGTCATCTTTTTCATCCCAAGCTCAAAGTGACAGGATCTCGTTTCATTTTGCAAAGAGAAAAGACCAGTTCTTATGGTTACAAGTTATAAATAGAGCAGATAGGAGCGGAGATGACAGGATAACTGAGAGTTTCAGGATGAAAGACTCAGATGAAATCCACCCCAGAATCCCCTGCTGCAGATCTGCTAACTTACGGGGGAACATGAACTCTGGGAGATTTGGAAACACCAGCCAAGACAAACACACTTGGAGAACGGAGAAGAAATGTTGCACTGATCAAACTTTACATAGCAGCTTGCCTGAATATCAAATCATTTGTTTGTTTTGTTTTTGTTTGTTTTTCTGTGGCTTTGCTGCCAGCTGCCAGCTCTGTGTAAGAACGCCACTAAAGCGAATGTGACACCGCGGTTTCAGTCATGACACGGAGGAGCAGTGAGATATGGACACTCGTTTCTGCTGGGGTTCATCTCCACTATGATTGTTGGCATTTGTGTCATGCACATTGTTCTCTGCCCCATTGCCCAGCACCCAGGGCCTCCCGATACAGCCCTTAATTAGAGGCAGCCCAAGGATTTAATGAAGAGGCACTCGCTCGATGGCAGCAGCAGCGCTTGGCACGTTGCCAGTGGCTCTGACTTCAAAGCTGGAGATATGGCTCCTCCGCAAAGGCTCGGGAAAGGCTGTCGCATGAAAATAAGTCATGGCTGTCTTTTGATTGACGGAATGCAAGAGCAGCCACTCGATATGTTTGAAGCCAGCGGGGGCATGTACAGTAAGTGGTTGATCATGGCACCGCTGATCAACTATCACCAGGGTCCAGTAATGATATGGACGCGAGGCAGGACAAGATAAGTTGGATGAATTTCCTCCCTCTGTTGATTCCCGGTTAGTGTCTAGAATCACTCCCTACCATCTACTGGAGAGAGCTGTGCCCTCCAGCAGGCCTCTTGATCAACTAAGAATCTGTTTCAAAGTCATTTTCAACTGTCCTTCCCGTGGAAAACTTGAAACAACATCTGCAATGAATGAATATGGCTGACATTTCTCAGGCCAACAACTACTGTTTGCTCTTCAGAGAGCCAAGTATGGATTCATTTCAATGTTAATCATACAATGCCGAGAGCTGTTTTGCTTTGCTGAAGGGATCCAGCCCCCACGTGCATTTTTCTATCAGTTCATCCCTCTGACTTTCCCTCACAGATAACTTTGAAAAGACCTCAAACTGCATTTAGCTGTGCATATTTCTCTTTATAAACCTCTATGTAAGATCTTTTCTTACGGTGTATGTAATTCAAATATTTTGAAAAGGGTTTAAAAGTTTTTTTGTTGTTTTTGGGGGGCGTGGGGGTTGCAATAAACATCTGTATATCTGATTGCAAATCTGCGTCTTATTATCAATAACACAAATAGATTCAGATGTGTTTTACCAGTTTCAAGGTGCTTGGGCAAGGTCCTTATTTTTCACACTGGTTGCACCTGTGGTTAGCTGTGCATTTCACACCTAGGCCTTCAGTGGCTTCCTGCCTAAATTAATCCGCCTCTTAATACAATCACTATGGCTATAGAAACCATCAAGATTATGCAAAAAATGCAGTATAACATGTCATTGCATCAGAGATAACTCATGTAGCCAGAATTAATGCCATTGTTAAAGCAACAAACCTACACTTAACAAGTCCGCTTCCACTGCATCCATCGCTGTGACGCACATCAAAATAGCATCAGTAATAAACTGATGAATTGGCATTATTTTAAAAAGACAATAAAATGCATTTTACTCGACAAAAATGTATGATTACTTGTATACAAAATCCAGCCTCCTTTCTTTCCTTAAGATGAGTTTGATCACCCATGTACAGATTATCCGTGCGTTTCAGTTCCAACTACAAGTCCCTTTCTTATGTCATTGAGGTTAACGCTGAAAGTCGAGCCGCCCTTCTGTATTTCTGGCGTACGTTTTAATTTGCTTTATGACTGAGATGCCTGGTTGTGGCAGGCTTGCTCTTTGAGGCAGCCGCTCTTAACGTTGTAATTTGCGACCAAATCCATTTCTTCTCCTCCTCCGGCCATTGTGGGTTGAAAAAAACTATTTAAAAAAATAGCCATAAAATCAAGACAAATTTATTTTTGCATTTGCTGGTCGCTACAGGTGCAGTTTGCTAGCTCTGACTAGTACGCTCTCTGACCATCCAATCAAAGCACGTGAAAATGCAGACATAATCGTACGCCTGCTAGGTGGCCTTAGTGTCGCCAACTCAGAATCTGATTGGTTAAAGCAACAATTTCGTCGGCATTTATTTTAGGCTACAGGCGCCCACACTTCTGATTCTGAAGGCCTTAAGGAAGATTTCTTTGACCATGGCAACATCTGACGGCTGAAATACAGCACAGCCAAGAGAAAAGCTATTTGAACAGAACAGACTATTTGATATTATTTTATGAGTATTCATGGAAAAATATATTAAGACATAAATCAGTGATTCTGATAGTGTTTAGGCCAGCAGAGAAGGCTTCGCCGCCTCTGACAGCCCACCACTGGGGGCCTTTCAATAGTGAAAGGCCATCAGACTTTTTTCTAGACACAAGAGTATTATTAAAGTGTCTCAAATAACCAGTTATGTCCAACATTAGGATGTCTGATCAGGATGATTACCACTGGAAGTGTAACAGGTAAGTGTATCTAAATAGAGACCCATTGTAAACTCAGAACCCTCTGGAGAGAATATATTGCTCGTTTGGCCTGGAAAACCACGGGGTACCTCAGGAGGAGCTGCAGAGCGTTGGGGTGGAGATGGACGTCTGGGTTACTCCGATTTATGCTTCTCTGTTGCTACTGCAACTCAGAGACAGATAAGTGTCAAAAATAAAAAAAAAGAGAAAGTTAAAAACTGAGATACAGTTTCATTGTTGGCTTTCTGTTTCTTTTCACTCACAGGGAGTCTTGGGGAGTCTCTTGAAACGACATCACTTCAGGTTGTTTTGATGGTTGGTTCTCAGGAAAACCGATGCTTTGAGCTGACAGACAAGATTTGCTGATGTGCTGGGGTGTGTACTTTCTGCTGAGGATGTGCGTATAAACTGAGGAGAATTCAAATATAAATGACTCTCCACCACACACTGCGATACATCGCTGACAATGGGATCTTGTTCAGGAAGTGTAATTGCGCTCTTTGGCAATAAGCAGCTTCAGGTTTCTAACCTTTCAATCTTCTTTTGAAATGAAGGGAAATTACAAACAATACCTTTTTCAACAATGTTTTTGCATATTTGGACTGTCGCACACTGAGCAAAAAAAAAAAAAAAAGAATCAGAAATAACATAATTGATGCCTGCAGGGACATTGTTTTGCTAGCATTCAGTTCCTTGAAACACAGTTAGGAAAGACGAAATAATTGTGAAGTCTTACTTCAGTGGTCCTGGAGATGATGATGAAAGACCTCAGGTACAGAGTGCAGCAGTAACAAGTGTAAATGTAAGTCGTCAGATGCAGTCACTGATTTAGCAGAGGGAGATTGTAAACAACATCTTTGTCCATATTATGTGGAATCAATGTCGCTCTGTGGTTAACAATTCAAGGTGGGGCTGCAGTAATGTCTCTCAAGGTAATTTGACCAGAATGATGTTGTGCGATCGCACATCTTTTCTTGTCACTCAGAAGTCTCTGACTGTGCAAACCGTCTGAAAGCCGAAGACGGGTTCCCATCTCTAAGTTGACGAAGGAGGAGCCACTTAGAAAGGCAGCCATAGAGCCGGTGTCAAGGAAGGGAAACAGGACTGGACGTCCGCACATGGAGATCAGAGCAGGGCAGTGGTTCAGGTCCTGGGAACTGTGGCAGCCAGAGCTCTGTGGACGTCTAATGCTTGTAAGGCCACCTGAGCTCTGGGTACATAGAAGACTTGGAAGGCAGCTCAAGCTGTGGTGACTTAGAAGACAGCTTCTGCAGCATCGGGGGCACTACCAGGGGATTGGAAAGGTTCTACAGCTCAGAAAGTAACTGCACCTTGAACAGGCATGAGCTGGCCTACCGGCTGGAGATCGGGAACGGGCATCGGACGGGCCACGAACTGGTAATAGGAACAGGACCGGGAGCAGCACCAGGAATAGGATTGTCAGTCCAGACTGCCTGCTGGTTATCAGGAACAGGAGCAAGAGGCCATAGGCAGATCTCGAGGTAGGGGGGGAGAAGGCTGGGGCACTTTGCAAGATTCAGACAAGGTAGGGAAAAGCAGGATCGGCAACAGCGAATCGGTCAGGGAAAGAGTGCAGGAGTGTCCAACAACTAGAGGGCAAAGAACAGAATATGGCAATGAGAGGCTCTTTACACTGGCTTGACTGCTGATGCAGGGCAGCTGAATGGAACAGGTGAGATGGGAGTGACTAACATACTGGAAGAGGAATTTCTCAAATTTAAGAAGGTAATTTAAAAACTTACTGCGTCATATGGTGCTGCTGCACCAACACACCCATGTAAGCCGGGTACCTTTAGGTGCGTGATTCTCTGATTAAACGTTCGGCATCTATTGGTCCATTTAAGATCAAGTTGCTTAGATGTCAGCTCCGCCTGGCCGTGAGAAAGAAGCCTGAAATCAATATGAATCTCCAACAGCCACACTGAAAATGGCAACCCAGCTACAAATATATCCTCCCAAATCCTCTTTTGCCTGCAGTACATATGCACATGCATACACCTAATATTTTAATCTCATATCATCTCTTGCGGGAGGGGCGACGCTTTTATGCCGAGGACAGGCAGCATCTCAGCGTAAATATCAAGCCCAATATATCTGCAATATAACGTCTCTCCTACATTCCCCTGGAAAGCATAAATAACATTTTAGATTCCACATTTTCCATCAGCTGAGGAACAAAGAGGGACCTGGCAATGCTGTGATTACACCTGGAAAACCACCAGAAGACTGAGGTACAGAAATGCCTGAGCCTCGGACAGGGTGAGATGACGGGAGGTGGTGGTGGTGGTGGTGCAAGCAAAATCTGCTGAGTCACCATTAATAAATGACAAACGAAGATCAGAGAAGTGTCACCAAAGATGGAAGGAAGGACGCCGCTGCTTCCGAGGGAGGGAGAAAAAAAAGTCGCGCTTGAAGCCTGGTGACAGGAAAGCAAACGGGCTGGGTTTTGTGAAGTCTAGACGATAAAAAGAAGAGGTGAACAGTTCAAGAATCAGTACAGTCCGAACCTGCTTGTGTTTATGTCTCAAGTGAATTTTTGAACACTCTTTGAAAGTCCACTAAACTCTTTTTGGTGCTTTGTTGAACATCGGTGAGTCACAGTCTGGCCCTGACTCTGACTCGCAATTCTCAGAAAGTCCACAGAATAAGTCAGTAAGAACAACTTTTTTTTTTTTCCACTGCTGCTCTCCAAATCCTTGTGTGTTCCGTTTGATTGTCCAAGAGAAGCATTGATGTGACTTTGCATGAAGACAGATGATTCACCCCCCCCTCCTTTCTGCTCCTGCACTGCTTAACCTGAAGGACATTTGAGTGTACGAACAACCGATCCGCCCAAACAGGACACAGGCCCCGCTGACCTCCGCCGCGGAGAACTTGCGCAGTACTTTAAATTACGCAGCAGCTATGCCGAGAGGGTTTGGAGCAATCCAGTTTTAGAATCTGATTAGGATGAATCCTTTTGAATTATGTCTGCTGTCCTTAATCCTCTTCAATCATAAACAGCTGTCCTAGGTTGTGGACGTCAGTGTTGCTTACCCTGCTGAGAGAGCGGCCTTTGATCTGGATTTGGCTCTGCCCACGCTAACCTGATCGCTTTCCCCCACCATCTGTCACTTTGATTTCTACCGTTTTTAAAACACATTTGGCAAAGGTATGCAGTGGTTAAGAACTGTTTTTTTGGGGGGTTTTTTGTTTTTTTTTTAACCTTAAGCGCACTTTGCTGAGCATGCAAACACGTTTGCTGTTTTGTAATCGTCACCCTTTTCGAGGAAGGAATTACTTTTTGCCAGTTGTTGCAACCTGCAGAGGGCTAGTTTATGTGTTTAAGCTTGTTATTGTGGTCAAACAGTGTTCACGTGTGTAAAGTTCAAGACTGAAATTTACCCCGAAGAACTTAATTTTACATGTCGAGGAAGTAAAGATTAATATTACTCGCCTAATGAATTTATCCGCCACTGAAGCAGAGACAAGTCCCTCATACTGCATCCACTTTCCACAGCAATTTGAACAATTGACCAAATTTGGAATGTTTTACTAGAATCTTTATGCTTCTAGATCTTTTGTTAAGGATTCACATCTCTGAAGCTCGTTTGCAGAGCAACTGATCACTGCAGGGCTCCGGTCAGAAGCACAGGAGTCATCTGATGCTTTTAAGGTTGTCATACCACGATGCTTTCTCTTGTACAGAGTATACTTCACTTTTTAATACATTTACTCAGTAACCCCCAGATTGTGTAACTTCAGAAAGCCAAACTTTTGATTATTATTTACAAAAAAAAAAAAAAAAGTGGAACAGGACGCATCTACGAAACTGTCAATGCTCAACTCACAATTCTTGAGAATGTTAAACATCCTCAAGGATTTACTCAACACGGTGGAGCCCAGTAATCGGCGCTTGGTCGGGGTTCTCACTGCAGTTCCGTCCTCCTCCGCCTGCTTGCTCTTCTTTAGGTGCTGTTCCAACTTCTCTTTCTCCTTCTCTGGCAGGCGCAGCTCCCACTGCTCCTTCACATACTAAAGGAACTTCTGGCTGCTGACAAAAAACTCCCGACCTGGAGGCGACTCAATGCCTCCAGGTTCCTCTTCTTGGATGCGACCATGTGTTCACTGAAGGCCTCCCTCTCCTCCTGAGGAACCTACAGTCTGTTAGCGCGCCATCTCCATCTCCGGCTTGCTTTCCTCCAGCTGACTGAGAAGTATCTTGAGTGGCGTGATGTTTTCTCTGTAGGGGTAGGAAGAGTTTTCATCCTCGCAGACCACATCCTTCTCAAAACTGGTCTCGCGATGATCTGCTTTGAGTCCATGAACTCAGTATGGCGCCTTGCCTTCTCCTGAGTCTGGTTGGCGATGTGCTGGCGGGAGGTCTCCAGCTACTCCAGCAAGGGGACGGTATTGGGAGCGATGTTGTAGGGCACAGAACACTGGATGTCGCTCAGGTCCTGGTCCTGCTCCAGCAGAAGCTTCAGCTACTGCATGCACTGGTTCTTCTCCTTCAGCAGAGCCTCCTCCTGTGTGCAGATGTTCTCCTCCTGCTGCAGCATGCTGATGCCGGCCTCCTCCTCAAACTTGGGCAGCTGAAGCTCCAGGCAGAGCTTTTCCATTTCTGTTCCGCATGTGAGAATGCTGCATATCAGCCTCTTCTTCAGTGACTCCTCCTCTTTGATCATCGTGTCCAGCAAGCCCTTGATGTGGTTCTTGACAACACCAGTCCGGGCACCTCGCGTTTTCTCATCACTAAATTCCGTGGTTGTGAGTTTCAGTTAACAACCACCAACACGTGACACGGGGACAGACAGACTGGAGGCAGGCAGGTCGTACAAAGCCCGGTAGAAATCATTAACTATTAAGAATTCTTCAGTTAGAGGCATTCATTCTGGTGGTAGTCCCTTTCTGAAATTCGGTTTATTTTGAATTTGTGTGTGTGTGTGTGTGTGTGTGTGTGTGTGTGTGTGTGTGTGTGTGTGTGTGTGTGTGTGTGTGTGTGTGCGCGTGCGTGCGTGCGTGCGTGCGTGCGTGCGTGCGTGTGTGCGTGTGTGTGTGTGTTTTGCACTCGTTAAATGTCCGTTTCGTGACTGGTCTTTGAGAAATTTCAGCACCGTTCACAGCACATAGCAACTCTGCTCAGCGGCTGCTGTGCTGGACCCTTCAGTGGTCCCATGATTTCAGCTTGTGAAAATGGAGATTTAAAAAAAAAAAAAAGGCAGATAAACCTGTTTGAAATAGGTGACTTTACCACTAAAACTCCAAGTTTGTTCGAAAGCAGCCAAGTATGCCTGCATGTGAGTTTTTTTCTTCTGCTGTGTCTTGTTTGATGTCATCAGATTGGTGATGTCACAAACAGGGCAGTCAACAGTGATGGAATAATGGCGTTGTAAATAAAACAGCGTTACCAACGACATTACTTTTTTCAGTAACAAGTAATCAAATTCATTACTGTTGCCATCGTTACAACGCTGTTATCGCTACTGACAATATAGTGCAGCGCATTACTGTAACTAAACCTTTGCAGCTGTTTTCATCTGAAAGATCCGGCCAGGCTCTCTCAGCAGTGGTCGAGGGAGGTGAAGGGGCAGGACAACTGCACAAATGATAATGGCTGGCTAAGGTAGAGTAAAATGTCATAGTAAGCCAACCGGAGGCAGAGTTGGGCGGGTGTGGTTCACACACAGCAGCAGACAAAAGACAGCAATTGTCCCTCATTGAGCTAAAAGGCAAGAATGTAATCATGAAATATGACTATGACAGGAACAAAGTGTTTCTCCACATCCATTTAACTCACATTGTCCCTAAGTAATATTAGATTAGTGTAGATTAGCATACAATGTTTTCTGTTAATAATTTGTAGAATTCAAGTGTGGATTTCATTCATTAAACATATTCAATATTCAGTTTTATCAGGAATAATCAATCAAACAGTTGAATTTAAAGTTCCAGCAAAAATAGGAGGAGGCTCGAAAATTTTTGATATATCTGAACGTTTTAAAAATGTAACGCAATAGTTACTTTCCCCGGTAACTAGTTACTTTTATCATGCTCTAATTACCAACTCAATTACTTTTGGGGAGGGGTAACTTGTAACTATAACTAATTGCTGTTAGTTAACAATAGAATGCAGCTTCAAAGCCAGTCAGATGGTGGTTAAAGGTTTACCGAGCGTATATGATGCTATGACTCGCAGACATTTCCCATCGCGCAAATTATTGTGCCATGTTTGCATTGCGGCCAATCAGAGGTTGAAGCCCATGAATACCCGTGCAGAGTCATCTGGCGCAGGAGTGAATGCTGATTGTACCCTTTCATAGTGTCGTCAAAAGCTGGTGATTAGCAGGTATTAGTGGGTTTCTTGGCCCATGTGAAAGGGGCTCCTAAGTTTCCTCCCCACACTGCAGACTTTTCTCATCATGGTGTCAACTCTTACTGTAATGTGGAAAGTCAGCATGGAGGCCAATGAGCCCAGCACATTCTGGGTAATTTTTTTTTTTTTCCTTTTGAGCGAAAAAGCAATACCCGACCCGCTTTTTCTCTCCTTTATTTGTCATGGAGGACCAATTTTAATTTTCATGCCATTCTATAGCAAGCCTAGTTTTATGTTAATGCAGTGTCTCCAGCAGTGAACGTTCTTTAACTAATGTCTCTCTAAATCCTTGTATTATGCCATGCTGCTGTTAAAACTGCTTCAGAGGCTTTTTAAACCAACAGCACGTCCCGGTTTATGTTTCAGTGCATCAGGGATCTTGTACAGCCACAAATGTAGAGCTGCAGCAAAGTGATGCAGTTTTAATGCATCAATGTGTTGTGATACTGGATAATTTATTTATTTTGGTCTTAAATGACTTTTGTGCTCCAGTGCACTTCTAGTTCCTCCATCGTGTCAGTGAAGCGAATCAGTTGTGAGGTCAGTTGAGGGTCGAGTGCTAAGAAAATAACTGCCGACGAGTATTTTTCAGTTTCACTCCTTGTGATTGTAAGTTTGACTCTTTTTACTAACTCAAGTGAGAATGAATGACTCAAGAAAGATTGTTAGGTTGGGTTCTCAAATCACACTCGTCACCAAATCAGTCCCTTGTGGAGTTTTTTTCCAACTTTATTTTCAATCAAAAACTGTCCAATACAAAATTAAGGAAGAAATTCGAGTACAAAAGACTGAACATATGTAAGTGATAAAAAGACAGAAGATAAATAGATCAATAAACAAAGAAGTACATATAAAAGAAAGAGAAAAGGTCTAATCACTCAACATTCTGATTAGTATAGTTTGTTTTGTTTTTATATATTCTAGAGACTTTAATAATTCCTTAATTCATTTAGGAAATTGTAACGAGTGTTTTGTCCTTACTAAATCTATATATCAGTCATTAGTAGCGTGGTGAATACTGGTATCTGTCCCAGATGTGTAACATAAATGTCATCTGCTTTACCTACATAAAAAACATAAGGTGAGGCAGTTTTGACATTACTTTATAAACCTTTCTCTCCATCATATATTAAATGCCATGTCCTAAATATTGTTAGAAACACATTACATAAAACACCATGACCTTACATTATACAATATAGTTGGTGCACCTAAAGTAATTGCAATGTAACAGTTGCATTTTCGGTAATATTTAGTCAGCAGTTATGTGTTCCATCTGACATTGTACAAGCAAATACATTATAAGATCTGTTTTGGACTAATATAACGGTTATTTATCATTATGATTACTTTGGAAAACAGATGTCTGTGAACAGAAAGGAGAAGAATCCCAGAATGAGCCCATTTCTTGAGAGAGACAGACAGAGAGAGTGGATGCTCATGAATAATATGAGGAAAATCTAATCAACCAACCGTATTGTTAAACTGAAACGGGTATTTTGCATGTTTTCTGCTATGCATGTGGTAAATGAACCGATTGGAGCATCATTTACAAACGGGCTTTTACAAACAATTAACAACCCTAGAGTATAATGATCTGCTCGGCTGGAATTAAAACGACATACAACTATTCAAGTTTGGCCACTTTAATGCAAAATAATTTAATTTTTTTTTTTATTTCTTCTTTAATCGACAAAAAAAAAATGCTGCCGCTTCGAGATTGTCAGATTTGTGGATTATTAAGTGTAGATCGCGATTATGAGACAACCCAGGAGCCAAAGACTGGTCCCCCATGCAGCGCCCAAGTTCTCTGACCATGATTTTTAGAGAGGTGCACACTAACAAGTTAAGATAATAATAATAATAATAATAATAATAATAATAATAATAATAATAATAATAATAATAATAATAATAATAATAATAATAATAATAATAAATATGCATTGATCAGTTATATTATCATTTACAATGTAAAGAGCAGAAAGAGAAAAGAAAATTGAGCCAACTTCAAAAAAAATCTGCACTTGTATTG
>CAAKHG010014850.1:0-10687 GCA_901007715.1 Dactylopterus volitans | reverse complement strand
TTTCATTTTTAGTGCGCCAACCTCTGGGCTCTGGCATTGCGCATGCTCACTCACTCACTCACTCACTCACTCATCCATGTGGCATCATGGAATGGCGCAATTGCTGACTGTTTGTGTATACAAGTGTGTTTTTCCTGCTTTCAAATAGTCAAATGCCCTGTTTACACCTTGCAGCTCTTTCTGAGACTTGGGACTTATTATCATTTCTGCTGTAGAGGAGAAAACACTCTGGCTTGTTCAGCTTGAAACCAGTCAAATCATTGCAGGCAGCACTAAGCACAGGATACAGCAATGACGCCTCTGCAAAAGTGTAGTGTTGGTGGGGAACTTGTGATTGGCTAGTATCACATAGCCAGCTGTACAACATTGAAGGCTGAGAGCACA
This sequence comes from Dactylopterus volitans, assembly GCA_901007715.1. NCBI lineage: Eukaryota > Metazoa > Chordata > Actinopteri > Syngnathiformes > Dactylopteridae > Dactylopterus > Dactylopterus volitans. Next base: position 10,303 of record CAAKHG010014850.1, on the reverse strand, counting down.
ATCCACATCTTTGTCTAAACATGCCATCTTCAGCATGTAGGTTGCTGCTATTGTTTCCTGTAGCGGCAGGATTTTTTTTTTTAAAAAGATGACATCGCAGCAGATAGCCGAGGAAGAAGAGAATGCCACCTGACGTAGGTGACTAACAACAGACTGATACTCTTAGGTCTACATACTGTGAGTCAGGCTAATGCAGTTGGAACATGCTACAACTTAGTGTCACACTTTAGAACATGTCAGAGTTGAGTGGAAGGCAGATTTGCTTTTAACTGCACGGAAGGGGCAAGTGTAAATAATAGAACAACGACTTTAATGATGGCTGTACTGAATGTAGCTAAGGCAGTCCCAGGGCTTTGCTATTGTGCCCTCGCCCTATGACATCACCGACAGTGTCGATGGAATTAACGCTGTGTTAAAGTTTATAGTCGGCCTTTCTTTGCTGTAATGAAAATGAACCCAACTGCTGTGAACAAGGTCCATGACATTCTTTTTGATAATATAAAGCTTTGATCTGTTTATACTGTGAACAGAATTCAGCCTATCATAATCAATCAGACTGCCCTTTGGTATAGTCAGAAATATGGCAGACAACAGGTCCCGTCCGTTCATTTGACTTACAAGACTCGCCAATTTAAAATGTCCACCAGATGATAGTGTTTTCTGATTATGCTCTGCATGGAACAGAAAGTAGACTACTCATGCAAAATCAACATGTAATTTCTTGCATTGATAATCAGCTCTTCAAGGGGTTTTCAGCATTGAATAACACCCACCCCCCTTATAATTTGCAATCAGTGCGACAGCGGTCCGAGCTATTTGCCGCGATGTGGCGCAGGACAGCATACAAGATTGTTTTCAACCTTCTCCCCCGTCCTCCTCCTCCTCCTCTTTGTCTGCATGCCGCTGCCTCCGTCAACAAAAGTGATCTGTCTTCTCCTCACCAGACGGCTTGTCACGAATCACTCCGGTTATCCGGTGCCTGGCTGACTTTGCAAAGATAGTGGCCAAAGAGATTCCAACACCTGCAACAAAAACAGTTGTTCCACATGATATTCACTACTCTGGTAGAAAGACTGTCTGATGTACCAGCCCTTATCAGTCCCAGCCTCCTTTGGTCATTACTCCCTCTGACTATAGGATTTTTCAGCTTTTCCTTCGAAGGCTCATTTCATTTAATGAGACTTTGTACTGTACAAGACCCCACAGTGTGTTGTTCCTCCCTCTGTACACATCTGTGAATTGAAGACAGACAAGACAAGCTCTGACTTACCACTATCTGATTTTCCTCTCTTTGGTGAATGTGCTTCATAATATAATGAGGCGATTTAGCTGTGAATGAAGTGAATGAATTATACATCCATATGGCCGTTTGGGATGAATCTGAATTATAATTTCCAATGGAGAGAGTTTGTTAGATGAATGAGTACAAGGAGCAAAGGAAGGGAAAGGAAATGAAAGGAGATGAAAGGAAAGCAGAGGTATGGAAAGGAAAGGAAAGGAAAAGAAAGGAGAGGAGAGGACTTAAAAAAAAGTAAAATGGAGAGGAGGGAAAAGGAAAGGAAAGGAAAGGAAACAAAAGGACTTGATGGGACTTGGGACAACTGTGCAGAGGAAAGGAAGTGAGCGGAACGGTATGGAAAGGAAAGGAAAGCAAAAGAAAGGAAAAGAAAGGGAACAACGGGAAAGGAAAGGAATCGAGGAGACTTCGGAGAAAAAATGGAGAGGAGAGAAGAGGAAAGGAAAAGAAAGAAAAGACAAAGACAAACATATTTTTTTTCTCTGAATGACAAATCACAAAAGGAGTTCCCATGACAGTCATTTAGATTTAGAGAGTTTTGCTGCCACGTCTGCTGTCATCAAAGTGACACTAAATGGTTGTCATTTTCTCTTTCGTTCGGCTGTTTGTCACTCCCCTCTGGGTCCTGTGACGTACCAACCAAATGGTTGCTCCCTCTGGAGTTTGTTGGCTCGGTGATGATCGATGCGGTGCGCAGTGGTTCTCAAAGTCAAGTCATTTAACACCACCATCTCAGTTCCCTCGGATGGCTTTCGGTGCCTTGTTCATTTGGTGCCGAGTCGCCGTACGCTGGAAGGAGTTTGGTGTCTCACCACAGCTGCTGGATGGCTGCGTGTCAGTGGGGATGTTGTCCCTTGCTGCCAGGCAGCCCCACACCTACACTTTGTTCACAATCAGCACTTCTGCTCTATGAAAGGCACACCAGATGCAGCGTTAGCTCCGACGCGTCGGGTAAAGAGTTGTGACACCGGGTCAGCTCTTCAGGCCATGCTCTATCTGCAGATGTCAGGGAGCAGAGTCAGTCAGGCAGGTGAGACTTTTTGTGTTGCGTAACCCCATCTGAGCTGTGCAGCTGCCCCCGCCCATGAGACTTTTTTGGCTGCGTGGATATTGAATAATTCAGAAACTGCATGTTTGGGTCATTCATGTTTAGGAGGCAAAAGCAAACTGTGAATGTTAGAGTCACCTGCTGTGATGTAGGTGCTCGTAGATGTGAGGGTTATTTAAGTTTATGTTAGAAGTTGTTTTATCTCCATCTCCTGAAACTGTGGGCCTGTTTATTAAAAGAGTTACAATGTCTACATCTGATTTGGGTGTAATCACCCTCCACTTGAAGGTGTGAGTCACTGCTTTAACCCTGACAGAATTGTTTCATTTCAGAGCGAATACAACATAAACTCGAAGCACTCGGAGAGCACAGACCTCCAACCAAGAAGGCTAAACAATCCCCCATGACAATAACCCTGCAAAAGATGCTTCAAAATGTGTCAGATATTTGCATTCCTTGACCCCCAGTAGATGAACTTTGGATTGCGATTCATATCACTTTCTGCCAAATTTTTAAAGATAGCTAAACAAACAAATGTGGACCAAAACACAACCTTCTAAACAGAGGAATTTTGATCTTTTTTGGATCATGGATCTAGTTTATTGTGATTTTTTTTCATTGGTCTTAACTTTGCGCATGTATTTCTTAAATTACAAGTAAGTGTTAAAAAGTGCCATATCACACAATGTTAATGAATCCTTTAAAAAACATCTTTGGATCTGGATGATGATCCGGATCACCAGTGAAATGTAATTTAGAAATAAATTTCATTAACATCCATTCATAAATGTCAACAAAAAGTAAACAAACAAACGCCAGCAAAAGCATAAGCTTCCTAGCAGAGGTAAATAGGATGTACATGTGCATATAATGTATCACTGGCACAGTTAGCTTACATATGAGATCTGTGCTGACTGCTGGGTGTTCAGTTTGATAACTTGCATGCAAACATCCTGTTTTCTCTGGGTCATGAGGATGTTGACTCTCATGAAGCCAGCATCCCTGTGTACTGCACAGTACGTCTGTCTCACATGGTAAATAATCTCCAGCAGAAGAATTTATCAGATGCTCTTGAGGGTGAAGTGTGTGACACAGTGTGTGAGCTGGTGATTGTTTTGTACAAGGCATTTGACAAGAAACTATGTTGTCTGCAGCAGGACTGGAGCGCTCCAGTTGTCCGGCAGTCTCGCTGTTCTGAAGCAACCTGGATGTGAGTTGATGTCAGCCGACAGCTTTTGCGGTGTACTTCCACTAGACTGCAGTTTTAAGAGTGATGGGATAAAGCGGGTTTTGGAGGATGGCTTCCTCAATTGTCACGAGTTCACACTGCGTTTCAAATCTCCTTTAAAAAAACTGCGTTCCGGGCTGGTTTATGAGCGCAGGGTTGAGCTGCGGTCGTCTGAAGCTCTCCATTTGCGCTGCAGCTGAAGTGCACACAGTCTGACAACAAAGAACAAGAAATCGTCTCCGCTCAACAGTTTAGTGTCTGTTCTGTTTGCAGCCACATCCATCAGCCCTCTGTCTGCCGCGCCGCCACGTAATTTTTGGTTTCTCAGTGGGGACTTTGGATGGATTGCGATTAGCATATCTCAACAATAGAAGCTGATTGTTTGTGCTGTTGACGTGTTGTTCCGTTCACTGTCTATTGATCTGGCATTGATTAACTTCTGGCGAGCATTGATCATAGGAAGGAGTGTGTTCATTTCAGCTGACACCTGAAGGGCGTCTACACACAGGTTTTATGTGGTTGTTTGCTCTGTGCTTGTTGGCACACTGGAATATGTACAAGTAAAGTATTGTTTCATAACTTACTTTTAATGCTTTTAATGCTTTCAGTTTTTTGTTGTATATAAGGTATTCCATAGGATTTTTTTCCCCATGACATTTTAGGGTTCACTGTTCATGCTGCTTTTTTATTCAATTTTATTCTTGTTTTTTTTTGTTAATTACAGTGGCAAAGGATGAGTTTTGCTTTAAGTTATCATAGTATGGCTCAATTTACTGCATGTTCCTCAATGCCACACCCATGATACCGATCATGACAATTAGCAGCCAGCAAACATACCAGTAGCTATGGAAACCAGACCTGGCCAAAAGCATTTACTTCATAATGATAAGTTAAAGGAAAATGTTGTCTGTTGTCACTTTGAAAGAAAAGGCTGGTGATACTCCATAATTTATTTATTGTTACTAAATCCCACAAGCAGACGAAAACAAACAATGGCTTAGTCTGTGTCTTGATATTTTTTGAGTTCTTTCACTTGAGGATCTGAATAGATATAAAACAATGGGTCATAAATACATATTTTCAGCTCTAAAAAAGCTGAATAATACCCCGAAGGCATCATAGTTTTAGTAAAAATTACTAAAGAAAACACAATAAATATTGTGTAATAAAGAAACATGACACCCAGTGCACTCATATGCATTTAAAAGTTTTTAGAAAACAGAAGAGCTCTAAGAGGAATAAACCGTGGCTAAACTTACTAACACAGACAAAACGTACTTGACAGCATCATTTTATTGTTGGTTTTGGGGTTTGCTCACAATAAGAGCAATGCAGACTTCAGACTTTAACAGAAACAATAATCACAAACATTGTCACACAGGGAAAAGAGCAGCCCTCATCTCTGGCAGAGCTTCATAATACATTCGGAAACCGATGCACAAACTTGTTTCTCCAGTATGCTGTACTTATATATTTTTACATGATATGTTCAAGTTATGGATCATATGAATTTTATGTGATTTATTATTGTCATATGTTATGTGTATTTTATATGTTATTTGTTCTAAATTATTATAGGCAATTGTATCTTATCATATATTAGGGGTTACATATGTAATAATATAACTACAATATGATATATTTCTTGCATTATTTTTTTTTGTCATTTTATGCATGCACGATTTTCTAAAATAGTGGCCGCTGTTTGCTTCAGCTAATAGGGATCAAAAAAAATAATTGAAAAATTATTTTTGAAATAGCTACATGCACCAGATTAACATAACGTTGTCCCTCTCTTACCTGCTCTTTCCTAGTACAAACAAGTGGAACAGTACATGTCCTTCCACAAGCTGCCTGCAGACTTCCGTCAGAAAATCCACGACTATTACGAGCACAGATACCAGGGCAAGATGTTTGATGAGGAGAGCATTCTGGGAGAACTCAGCGAGCCTCTCAGAGAAGTGAGCCACAAACACACACACACACACACGCACGCGCGCACACATGCGCGCGCACATCCACACACATACAAAGGACACTCTGTTAGCGCTGCCATTTGTAGCTGATTGTCTTGAATTTTCAGAGTATAGTCATTATATTTACATTATAAAAAAAAACTGATTCTTCGTTATTCTCTTTTCAGTGATTTAGTCCACATTTGTATGCAAAGCGTGTCCCATATGGAGCCCCCATGCAGTTCTTCACTTGCACATTTTACAGAATTGCTTCTGCATGTGCTTACATCATTGTTATAATTTCTAGGAAATTGTCAACTTCAATTGCCGCAAGCTGGTAGCTTCCATGCCCCTATTTGCCAATGCCGAGCCAAATTTTGTGACTGCCATGTTGACCAAGCTGCGCTTTGAGGTATTCCAACCACATGATTACATCATAAGGGAGGGGACCATCGGGAAGAAAATGTACTTCATCCAGCATGGAGTCTGCAGTGTCATCACGAAGGGAGCCCTCGCAATGAAACTCTCTGACGGCTCATATTTTGGAGGTAAGGTACAGGGTGACATTTAACCATAATGCCTGTTATTAAGTCAATAATTAATAAGCAAAATTGAAGAAATAAGGTATTTGTTAATAATGAACAAATCATTAACAAATCAAGAATATACCTTTCAGTTGACATGTCATGTACGCAAAGCTTTTTGCATCCCCTAGAGTTGGTAATACATTTACACACCATTTATAACAGATGAGGAACAAGCCTTGTTTTAATTAGGTAAATATTTGCCAATGATTTGTACTTGAATATTTCATAATTTACTAAGAGTTTGTAAATAACTAACAATTTACTTTTGTGTTAATTAATGTTGTATTAATTAATCTCTCAAAAAAGTATACGGGTGTTCATAATTATATAATGGCTTTTAAACAGTATTGATCCCTATTATGAAGCGAATCAGGAGACAGGTGGTGGCTTTGTTGCAGAAAACACTTAGGTGCCATTTTGACCTTCTTCTTTGAAGCTGTGGCACTTTCTCCTTCCTTGTTTTAGAGATCTGTTTATTGACGAGGGGTCGGCGAACAGCCAGCGTCCGAGCAGAGACTTACTGTCGACTCTACTCTCTGTCTGTTGACCACTTCAACGAGGTGCTGGAAGAATATCCCATGATGAGACGAGCCTTCGAGACTGTTGCCATTGATCGTCTAGATCGCATAGGTAAAAAAATAACAAACAAAAAAAACCCCAAACCAAACAACCCTTGTATCCAAAGTAACTCAGAATACTGTTTTTACGGCGAAATTGTTTTTTAGTACAGAAAACAAATAATATTTGTGCTGCAGAGATGTTTTCAGAATATTAATGTTGAAATAGGCAGTAAAATGAGCTGTGCTGTTCCCTCAGAATGACTCGGAACACTGTAACAGTAGATGAGAGTACAGGGTGATGGGTCTCTTTTCCTCGGGGCTTGCTCTGCTAGAGGATGTACCTACTGTAAAGGACATTGCATGCTATATCTCTTATTGTTCTGCTATTCCAAATCCTCCTATCTCCATCATTTTTATGCTTTGTTCTCAATTTGTCCCCTGCCCTCTGCTTTCTTCTTCCTGCTTATAATTGCTTTTAAATCCTCAATCTATTTTTTCTTGGTCAGGTAAAAAGAATTCCATCCTGATGCACAAGGTTCAACATGATCTGAACTCTGGGGTCTTCAACAACCGTGAGAATGAGATGATCCAGGAGATTGTCAAGTACGACCGTGAAATGGTGAAGCTTGTGGACCTCCAGCGGCCACGGGCCATGTCTATGACGCCTTCTATTGGCGGCATCTTTGCTCCTCCTGGCCAATCGCAGACAGGCTCTGCTATTGCCACCCTCCAGCAGGCTGTGGCCATGAGCTTCTGCCCTCAGATGGCGAGTCCTTTGGTCGGCCCAGGGACTCTGCAGTCTCCTCGTATGGTGCGACGATTCCAGGTGATGCAGAACTTGTCAAGCCCAGTCTCCATGTCTCCTCTTCAGTCTCAACCCCCTCAGACGTTCGGAGGGGCATTCGGATCTGCAATCTCTAGCCCACCTGTCCAAAGCCCCCTCGCGGCTTCAGGACGGACTTTCCAGTACATGGCAAGCGCAGGACCCTCTGGGTCCCAGTTGTCCCTAGTACAGCACCATGCCCCGAGCCCCACACAGACCCAGCAGCGGCCTGCCTCACACAAGAGCACCCACTCCCTTCATACAGGCAGCCTGAGCCAGGATACCCGTGCACTGTCTGCCTCTCAGCCTTCACTCCCCCAGGAGGGAACACCACAAGCTGCCTCTGCAGCCCCCAGCCCTCCACCTTCAACCCGCACCTCCAACACCTCCATCGGCCCCCCACACCCACCTCACCCCAACCTGCCAGGGCCCTCAGGGGTGGGGAGATCAGCGGGAGCTCAACAGAGGGTGGCCTTTGCCTCCACACCTCCTCCCAGTGGACCTGCTGGAACGGGGGCAGTAGCAGCAGCTGCTGGATCAGGACCTCCAGACTGTGGAGTTCCCAAGAAAGATTCAATTGTCAGCCTTCCAGAGCTAGACTCTGCCAGATCCCGGCTGTCTTCCAACTTGTGACCCTGGTAGAGTTCAGGAAAGAGGCCTTTTTTGTAGGAGAATCTGTTTGTTTTAGGTCAGTCCAGCTGATCTGTCAGCCTGCTAAATGACCAATCGGCAATGCCTGCGCCACCAGTCGTTCGACCTGGATGCACTGTGTGCTGGTGTCAGCAGAAGGAGAGGAGCATCTCAAAGTCTTGAGACTTTGGCTAGGAGGAGTCTAGACAATTAAACTAGTATAATTTAAGGTTGAACTGGTCTAGTCTACTGTGCCAGCACCTTTAGTCTTAGTATCACCCCTTACACTCTGCTTCCAAACACCTACTGTATATCGCTGTCTACTGTAAAGATATGAAGAAAAGTATGATTAATGTAACATTTGCATACTGTGTAGAATCCATGCAATGCAATCTAGCAGGAGCTGGACTTAAAAATGAAAATCAGGGACTTGAGGTCAAATGACAATGACATTTTAAGCGTTCAAATGTGTTTTGAGTGTAATTTTTCTGCATAAGCTGTCGTAGCAAAAATAACACATTGCTCTCCATATTGTTTAAAACAGTAGTGAAAATAGTGTTTTAGACCGCTGGTCGATCTTACATCGATGTGTAAATATTTGATGAAAAAAGTACGGAAGGATATTATATTCATTGTATCTACCCAAACCAAAGTTGAGCTTGAACACAAAGTCTGGTTGTGTCTGTATCAACTAAAAAAGAAACATAAAAGAAAATGCCATTTATTTAACTGCCTTGATTCAACGTTAGAAGCCATATATTTGGTTTGTGTGTATGTGTACATGTGGGTGTAAGTGTGCGTGCGTGAGTTTGTTGTTATGTTTCGGTTATATTTTCAGAGAACGGACTCACACACACTCTCACTCGGCTTCGTCAAGCGTGATTAGTTTGACTTGCTGACGGTGCCACTGACTCATTTTCACACAACATCTGGGAAGTGGTCAGCTGGTCGGTCAGCATACTGATTGTAACCCTGAAAGCAAAGGTGGTTAAATAATCTGAGCTTTACCGAAAAGGAGACATTTGTGAACAACTCATACTGTATACTTGCTTGTTTTTGTCTAGGTTTATTGATTAACACATGCAATATAATTCTGCAATACTCTACCCCGCCTATATATTAATATATATGAATATAAATATCTATACATATGCTGTACAGGAAAGTGAATTTCTTTCTTTTTACTTTTCTTTTTACTTTTCTTTTTAATGTGAAATCTTAAAGAATCCAGCAGCTATTGTGGCTTCACTTGAGGTATTGTAATCCAGTGACCATGTTGTTACCTTAACCAAAAATGTTTGAAGGAATGAGAGGATGTGCAGTGTCATTTTTATTAAAAAAAAACAAAAACACCACCAATGAAAAAACAACAACAAAACAAACAAAAAAAATGGGAAAAACTCATTAAGTCACAGGAAGAATCCACACCTTGAGTTTAGACAAAAATGTCACTTTAATTAAAGCCCAGTTGAAGGAGTTAAATTTGTAAGATCAGTGGGGGGTTTGGGCTGGAATTGGGCAACATGGGGGTAAGAATGCCTCACTTGTAAAATAACTTTGCTCCATATCAATTGTAAATGCCCCCGTCTCCCAAAACTACGATGAATGTCTCGGCATTTAGATCCACAACAATCCTAGCATTCAAATTTTAGAGTTGAGGACTTGGTTATAGTTATTCTAATTACTCTGATCCTGTTGGACCTAAAAGCCTTCTCTTGCTGAATGTAATGCCATATGAGAAGGAAGACAGCTAATCAGATGCAACTGCCATGTAAATAAAGAGATGGAGATTTAAAGAGGCTTTTGTGATGCAAGGGGGTTGTGGGCGTTGCTGTATGTGTTGCTGAGTGTCTGTGCGATGATCTTTTTGGGTTTGATGATGCTTCTCTGGGTGAACGTTGCTGTATTAATTCTGTATGCTACCCTCCCCCCCTAAACTCCGTCCCCACATCTAACATGAGAGGATACTTAAAAAATAAAAAAATCCTTTATTGTAACTCAGTCCAAAGCGAGCACTGAGGACATTTCGTTAAGCACCTTGTGTTGCACTACACCCTTGTAATCAAAATGAAAATCGATGCTCTATTCTCTTAAAAATTGTTGCAGTACTCCTCCTGAACACATTATCTGCTTAACTGTGAGCTTGAAAGTGAAACCAATTGGGCCAGAAAATAG
>CAAKHG010014849.1:11635-25745 GCA_901007715.1 Dactylopterus volitans | reverse complement strand
CCCATTCCATTTTCAACATTCAGGAGCGTTTTTTGAGCGTGTGTGTGTGTGTGCGTGCCGGTATGTGCGCAGGCAGCATGTGGATGTGTGTGTCTCCTGCTGGTTAGCAAACTGATAAGCAATTGTAAAATGAAGAAAACATTTTCAGAATAAATGACAGAATGTAGATTGATGTATGTTAGTGTGCTGCAGATTACCAGCAAGCTTCTATTTTCTATGCTGTCACAAAAGTATTAAAAAAAAAACCCCCAAAAAAACCCAACAAAAAATAAACATAAAACATTTGCTGGTACGGTTCAGATTTAATACCTGAGCCTTCACGTTTGGTATTTAACGGCGCTACACTTCAGAGGGACTCTGCTCTTTTAACAACACCACTTTTTTTTTTCTCTGAAGGCTGTGTTGTCCTGCCAGAATCCAGCAAATTTGCAGAGTAGGACTTTACACACCGGAAAGTTGATGAGTCCATAAAATGTGATGCATTGTAACATTTTATACCAGCCAGCCATATAAAGGAGTGACAGTGTCTCTGCAGGTAGAGGCAATGCAGAGGGCTCTGCCATTTATAAACAAGAAAGTCTCAAAATAGAAAACCCTCTATACACTTATTATTTCATTAGCGCCTATCGTGTATTTAGACTTTGGAGTCTGGTTTAACATGTCGATATTAAAGGCACGGCAGCAGAACATGCGGACCTGCTAAAAGTAAACTGTCACGATGGGATGACAGAAAGTGCTAAAATCCGCACATGAATTTTAATCTGCACCGAAAACGCAATCACTCGTGAAACACAACATTGCACCAAATGTGGCCGAGACCAACCGACAAACGGGAGGCAGGAAAACGCGCGGTCCAGTGTTGTTGCACTTTCAATAATGAAACAATAACTCAAAATGGTGCAGCGGGATCCTGCCAGTGATCATAACGCGGGCAGCGGGTGACGGTGCCAAAACGGATCTAAAAATCCGCGTCGAAAAGGTTCATCTTTTTCTTTCGCGCAGATGAGGCCCGAGCGTGCCGTGGTCCTCAGCAGTCGGCGCGTTCCGCACGGCGTCGTCCGCATTTCTGTCTAATGAGGTGACATGTCTGAGCAAGAGCTAGCATCATTACTCATCCGGGTTTGTCTTCCCGTGTTAAGTCAGTGACTTGTTTGGATTCCTCCGGCTAACTTCGATTAACCTGCACCGCTCAGCCAATGAGAGCTGTAGGTCCCCATCAAGCCCAGGAATATGTTTCATGTCTGCCAGCCATTGAATCTGAATCTCATTCATAATTTTGTTTCTAATATTAAAGGTCACATTTGCATTTGTGTTGATAAGCAGTTGGTATGCACGGCCTATGGCACGCCGTTGCCGCCGTTGTTGCCGGGGAAATATAAGCTGGATTGGTTGCCGAGGTTGAAGGAGAGATGCACATCACACCGTGAACTATATGAAAATGTGCTCATTGTGTCAATGATTCAGCGCCGCCACAACAATACGCGCTAGGTTTTATAAATCAAAATGAAAACCTGAAAAGCAGATTTTAAACAAATAACTTTTGCGCGCTTTCCGTGGTCTGAGCGATTTAAAGGAATGCATCAAAGTCTGTCCCGGTATCTGATGGTGAGTCGGTGCATCAAGATGAAACATCCAACCATTCATCTATTCTCCCGCGGGCGTGCGGGGCCACGGAGGTCCGGAAGCGCATCCCAGCATCCACCGGGTGCGAGGCAGTGTACGACCACCAGATGCTCCCTCACGGGGCTAAAACATATAGACACACAATCATGCTTTTTTTTTTTTTTTCTTAATTCAATCTATGGGATTATGTGCAATATGAAACCTAAATGTTATCATTTAATGTACTGCACTGGGGTTAACTCAAAGCTGTCTGCAGGCTCTGTGCGAGTAATTAAGGTATAGAATTACAGAAAAGCTCAGAAATTATACACAGCACGTGCACATTTCATCAAAAAGTGTATGAAATTAAACTGAGGGATCTGTCTTCAATGCATGCCAGCGGGAGTGTAGCAAAACATTTGCATGACATTACATTTAGTGTACTGGATATAGTTTCTTCATGGGTGACACTGCAGATTTAATAAAATGAAGATACCGCAGAGTGACAGCTTAAGGTGCCGTGCTCGTCCGTCTTGCGGCACAATGTTTTTGCTCCCCCAGTAATTTCTCTTTCGTGCAGCGGCTGTGTTGTGCACATCTACATAGTTTTACTCCAGTAATTCCTCCATGTTTTTTTTTTTTTTTTTTTTTTTTAATGGCTACGCGCTAAAGAATAATGTGCAGAGTGCGGCACACTTGCAGTCGGACAGTTAGAGTGTGTTTATGCTCGTGTAAGCTTCTCTGCCTATTTTGTGTCAGTGCATAGGGCATCTGTGTATTTTTTTTCCCCTTCTTTTTTTTTTTCATAAATCCATTTTTGTTCGGCGTCAGCACTAACGTTACTGTCAGCAGCAGTTGATGGAGCCCCACTCCGCTGTAAGACTCTCTCTGATCTATCAGCTGTGACGTAATGCTCTCCTCAATCACCGGCCTTGAGAACTGTAAATCAGAGTGCTGCTTCTCGGCGCACCGCTAATGTTGGTTCCCTGCTCAACCGCCGAGCTCATCTATAGTCCCATCAGGAGAACGCTGCAATGATTGCGGCAGCTTTTAATCACTCCCATTGACCTCGCTTATCAAGACCATATTCAAAGCTCTTTCAATCACAAGCTGATAAAATAAGATCAGCATGTTGCTGAGATTGCCACCATAGAACCTCTGATGCAAGCAGGAACACTTATCAAACATCTTTTTGCGAATGACGATGTTGCACAGTCGCACAAGAAATGAGACCTACAGGTGGTCGGCAGAATAATTGGCAGAGTCGTGATTTCCTATCTATTTTTTTTTTTTTTTTCCCCTCATATAATGGAGGAAAAAAAAGCCCTCACAATTAGGAGGCAGCGGGAGTGATGTCACCTTGCTGGCCATGGAGCAGAATTTAATATGAGAGACTTAGTATTGTGGAACTCAGGAGGATAATAAATGAAGAACAATATCCCTTTTGCTTGGAAAGAATTCAATCAAGGCCCCTGTCTTTTGTCTGAGACAGCTGGAGGCCGAACGTAGTGACTAGGATTAAGTTTCTAATTTGTGATAACACAGACTTTGGACTTCCGCTCAGTGAAAATGTCTGGATTTGATGGAACTCGAGAGCCGTGTTACTCCAAGATTTTGACATTATTTTCTTCCCTTTTAACGCGCATATCAATCTGCGGGAGAGGGACGAAAATTTTCTGACAGCAGACAAACTTAAGTACACCGTATATGAAAGGCGTTTAGATATTTCTGAGATACCTGTGTGTGTTCGAGAAGTGTCTGCCATAAGAGGCAGTCTGGGGAGGTTTTAGATGCCAACATGCAAACGCGAATCTGCAAACGCGGACCGGCTACTCAGCATAAACGCGCGCCCCGGCTGACCTCGGCGCAGCCAAGTTCACGCGGTGGCGGACAAACTCCAGACAACAAAAACAACTGACTCACCTAGCTTCTGTTGCATTATGTTGATAAGACTCCCATCTCCCTTTTCTGGGCATTTTTTGTTTATGGCAGCGCACTCACTGACGGCGCAGCAGCGCTCGCGACTCTCGTGAGCTAATGGGCAACGGCTGACACTGGCGAGAGGTGTGTTTGAATTCATCAGGTCCATCCACAGAGAGCCGCGGATGGAGAGAAGATGCAGGGGAAGGTGGAGATGGAGCCACAGCCTTGACACATGTTATCTCTGACCTCATTTATCATGCTGCCTTCCTTTTGTCAGATATGGCAGATATGGCTACTGGCCTGACAAGCAGCTGTGTGTGCACGCCATAGTGGGATGCGCCCTTAAGAGAGCGGCAACGCACTTTGCAGCATCATGTAAACACCCCGTCACAAAACCAGTGGCACACAATGGTTTTTAGTGTCTCTTAAATCCTCGCACAGTTACGCAGTTAATTTAACAGCCCTCTTAAAACATGAAATAGTACTGTCATGAAAAACGGCACCGAGAAATATCCAATTTCAAGCCCGCGCACATTGTATCGCTGCATTCGACACCCCGCTGCCATGGTCTGCTCGTGTTAGCTGATCTGTAACACCGGAGCGCCGGAGCAAAGTTAATGCTATCAACCATGATTGTTGAGTAAAAAGCTTTATCAATATTTCCTCAGGGCAGCAAGGTCAGATGCATCTTCACAATCCAAAAGATAAATGGATCAAGTTTCCACATCGCATGCGGTTCAGGGCCAAGTCTGCCAGCAGCCACGTAAACACAGCCTCTGTGCCTTAAATATGGGGTGTTCGGTCTTGGGAGGCTTGTCAAAACACAAAATGTCCCCAAGCCAAGGGAATGGTTTGAAATTATCTACACTGAGGGGGACATTATCATGGATTCACTCGAGTGACCTGCAGAATTTCTCAGCCATCACTTTGTGGGATAAATGCGGCATGTGTGCGCGTCGAGATTTGAGAATCAGTGATTGTGAGATTAGATTAAATTGCAACCCTCGGTAGTTGCGGCACCGGAGGAGACGCCGAGTTCCACGCAGGTGTTTACAGCGAGAGGAAGACTGTTCACGCTCGCCGTTTGACTCGGCGCAAAATTTGCACATCAAAGTGAGATTTTTAAACGGGATACCAGACAGTGTAGTTTCATTTTTCCTGTCCTGGATCTAAAAGGATATTGGCATGAATTCCCCTTATGTATCCATTTACCTTGTTGTTATTGCAACAGGTGTTACCAACAGATAAAATGTGGAAGAAATGTGATGTTCAGTTAAGGGACAGACATGTCTTATCTCAGATAGCCACTTTACCTCTGTCATTTCCTGTCTGCCCCCTCTGAGTTTAGTTGTTTAAAAAAAAAAGCTGCGCGTTTGACAGTGAGTGTGTGTGTGTGCGTGTGCAAGTGCGTGTGCGCGCGTGCATGCGGCGTGTTTGACATGCAGGTTGTGTGTTCGTGTGCCACGTTCACTCCAAGACATTTACGCCACATACTCCAAAATGGTTTACCGAATTGTACGTGTCGATTGGAAATCTTCTAGAAAAGCCAATGAGAGCTGAGATTAGAATTTCCTTCATGGTTTTGTGCAACGAGTAAGATTGCTGCATATTTCCCATGTTTTGGGGCGTGACTGGGTGGGTGTTTCCGTGGCAGCGGTTGATATGCGAGAGCCACTATTGCTGTTAGATGAGCTGTCATCTTGTGTGGAGCCCCGGTAGCTGGAGTCAGGCGGTGTAATGCTCCAATGCCAGTAAAAGAAAAAGGGATTGGTATTAACATTTAGCATGGAAAGTTTATGGCATGATTTTTTTTTTCTTTCTCACAATCTAACGAGATATTTTCATGGCAGATTAAGAGCATCATCACGTTATGGTAACACATTTTGATTGTTATATACGATTTGAAATGTTTAACGTTATACTGTGACAAGTTATTTGAAAAGCATAGGAAGTGTCCCCTTTATAATGAGATACCTCAGATTATAATCGCATGAAACATTTCATGACATACCAAGATAAGTAGGTCTCCGGCGGAGGTGGACCACCCTGACGGGCTGTGAACCGGCACTTGGCCTCTCTCTGGCACCATCAGTAGGTCAGACTCTTCCTTCTGCACAGCTCCATGCATTTTAAAATATTCCTAAGTGTCGGCACACTTATCACAATATCATCTCCTGGGCTCAATAACACCATAATCTCCCCATGTCTCAACTGTAGCATGAAGTGGAACTATCAAACTTTCAATTAATCTGTTCTCTGCAAATGTGTCCTCATTCACACCGGTTAACGTACTGTAATAGCTATATTGGCTACCTCGTCAGATATTAAGGTTTACGTTATAATATGACACGTTTTTCACCATCGTATCATGTAACAGTTATAATGATAAGCGTCTCTTGCATTTGTATGTGGAGTGAAAATGTGTGGAAAAAAATACAATTTAATGATACACCGTTGCCCATAAAGTCGGAATAATTTTGTTTTCAGACTTCTTTTCGTACCCATTTATATCAGAATCAGAAGCACTTGACTGATTAATAAAAATTGTGCGGTCACACATATACATCAGTAATCACTTTTGATTGATCGTTGAGGTTGTGAGAAGATGCACAGTTTATCTGTCTCAAGAAGAAATCACATTGTCACAATCATTTCATGAGAAGAGGTAAAAAAAAAATACTGTATTTCAACTTTATGGGCAACGGTGTGTAACGACATTATAACACGTCACAGTTATAATGTAGTTTCTTGCATTTTGTGCGTCCGGATAGAGTGAGAATGTAATGTGGAAAAAAAAAACGTACATTTAATTATAGCTAACCCTTCATGTTATAATGTCATACTGACCTAAATTTTTCTCCTGCCATGGAAATAGTACGCTCCTGTACCGGAGCATGTAATATTACTGTTACTGATAATGGTTTTACAACAAGTCTGCACACAGTGTAGCGCTAGTTATGAATATCGCTTATAAGATTCAACATCTGCCGAGACTCAGCATGAGGTTAAGTTTGTATTTCGCTCAAAAAGTGGGAGATTAGGAGCTAAGCAGCACCGATTCCCGCTAGTGTTACTCTTCTTTGATCTTCACACCGCCGTGGGGAGCGGGATGGCGGAGGGGGGGGCAGAAGTTCTCACACTTCCAGCGTAACTCAGCCGTCTCGCTTTCATCCGTCCAGTTATGGCAGCGGGAAATAACCAGACTCGCTGCTAGTCCCGTTAGTTGGCGCCCCCTTTGTCAGATTGTGATTCCGATCACGACAGAGTTGTGCAGTAATTAAGGAAGTGCCGGGATCACAGATGGTACAAAGCAACAGCTAACAACATTGTCCCCCCCAGCTGGTTGACTGCCTGTGTGGCTCTCATGAGGCTGTGCGCGCAACTAGTTTTAGTGACTGCCCGCTCGCATTTAGCAATATGGATAAGTCTAAGTCAGCAACCAGATTTCGTGCCCACTAAGTTGCAAAAAAAAACAAAACCCAAAGCTCCGTCTGTAAACACAATTCTTCAAGTTAAGTGTAACATTTTGCATGAATCTCTTGGTGTGATCGTGACTCATTTCTGTGTTTTTCCGAGCGTCCTCCGTGCTTTTAACACCAGCAGTTGCCAATGATTGTTTGGTCTCACGACTTTTTTTTTTTTTTTTTCTCCTTGCGAGCAGGTCTGCGTTCGAGTCTCCCAAGCCACCGAGGCCGGGAGAGATTTGCTCGCAGTGAAGTGAGGAGCTAAACAGAACATGAAGATGAAGTAACCTCTCAGCTAGATATTTGGAGAGGCATGATCCTACAGGCTGGTCTGTCGGCGTTATAGAAATATTGGCAGTGGTTCCTCTCTGTTTATAGAGCTGGCGGGCCCGGAGCATGGGGTGGAAACTGTGGAGATCTCCGATATTTGGCAAAGTCAACAGTGGTAACAGGAGGATACTTTATCATAGTCACAGTCACTGTCAGGTAGCTGAGACCTTGCCAACTTTTTCAATTTCTCCTGGCCTCATGGCAATTTGCTAAGCGGAGAAAAAGCGGTTCAATTGCAATCTGTGCGTAATTTTATTTATATAACGCGGTGGAGGGATTGACCTAAATTGGGCTGAAGGACACCCACAGACATATAACCAATAATGCAGTCTGAGGTGCTACCTTGCTTGGCTGCCACTGGAGAAATGTCTCTCGGTTGCTTTCAGGAGGTCACCAGATGGCATGAAAGTCACCAGTCGTTACCCCTGACTAACTGGGAGCCTGTTTACTGGGAGGGCTGCTGTTCATGTTCCAGTGTGAAACTGTTGGCAAGTCTTTGTCACTGTGGCTCCTAAACGGCACTCGACAGTGCAAAGAGCCAAAGTGCAGGAATGATTTTTGAATACTTTAGGGCCAGTTCATCTAAATTAATGAAAATGAAAAATCAGATATTTTTTTAAAGCAGGCATGTAGTTTGGGTTTTATTTGCATTTTTTTTTTTTAGATATCAATGGACGAATTTAAAATAGGGCTTAAAAATCAGCTTACAGTAGCAAAGTGAGGGTTGACCAGTTTTACAGCTTGACAGTGGCGCTGTGTGAGCAGCATGGCAAGTCTTTACCGTCTGTTAATTCTCCGCGCTCTCTCGACCCGCTTGACATAGTTTGAGATAATAGATTGAAATTAAACAAAGAAAAAAAAAAAAAGAAAAAAAATCTTCAAAAATTACTGCTGATGCTCCAGTTTAATCACTAATTCACATGACTATAATCATCCAGTCAAAATCTGTAACTCCTGCAGTTTACTGGTGCTTCTGGTGGGTTTTCCCAGTTTGGGTGTAATCTCGGATGGCTGCGTGTCAGGAAAGCTATAGTTCACTCAGAGCACATGAGTAATTCGATAATGGATTCCCACAATCCCCGTGGGTGGGTTCACTATGGACAGGAGAGTGGCTCGAGTCCCTCACAAATGTGGGGTTGGGGGGTGCTGATAACACGAGGAAGGGAAGCGGCCAGCGCCACAGTTCACCTGTCACTCCGCCTCCTCTTCCAAATGGCCACTGTTGATTTAACTGATTGGAGACATTCCCACTTAAACAAAACAGAGTGTGGCCGACCCGCCGGGAGCGCTTCAGAGACAGGACACGCTGGTGAAATGGGTCTCCTGTTTGCTCTGACATGGCAGACGTGACCTTTCGTGGACATTTCAAATAGCCAGTGGGACCTGACAGAGACTAAGTTTGGCTTAGGAGAGGAAGTTGGTGCAAGCGCTGGCATTACTGGCCATCTGCTTTAACAGGTCAGCGGGGAGACCAGCATACAAGAGAAACACACACTTAGCAGTGGGCAAGCGTGGCCGGAATTCATTTTCAGTCATGTGAGCTCAAGTGAAAGAAAAAAAAAAAGGAAGAAAGTTGAATAGTTCTAGTTACATCTCTATTTCTCTGCTGCATTTTTAATGACAAATTGAACGGGACTAAAATATGATAAAATGTCGAGGGCTTCGCCAACTAAAACAGCTCCATCGTCAGTTTATTTGCAGATCGTTTCCTCAATTTGTCCCTTTTTCGTCTTCAAAATGTCATAAAAAGGTTAAAACTGACATCACAATTTCTCCCGCAGTGCAACGTGACGCCCTCAATTACGCAAATTAATGCGCCAATTAATTTTTTATTAAAATCCTTGCGTGTAAGCCCTGCGACGACTTACTAACTGGGTTAATCAGCAGTTGGTGGCAGATGTACTTGTTGTCGTTCACGTGCCGTAAGCCTGGCACGGTTTTGCCAGTCCGTAAGTTACCGCTGCCTCAAGCTCCAAGATTTGCCGTTGTTTGGGCGAATGACAGAAGGCGGCTTGAAGATGCGCTTTTATCACCACATGCTTTCCTGCAAGATTTAATTGCACACATTATCAGCGCTGTGTTAAGTTTTTACTTTATAGATGGGCCTGTCTAACTCTAAGTGTTGCGTGCTGTGCGACGCTGTGTAATATCAGACTGCTGCCCCTCTCTGGATTAGTAATAGCTGTGATTTTGCGAGGTGCTACTCTATCAGCTATGTTCCAAGATGTCATTTGGCCAGAGAGCATGAACCAGCCGCAGAATGAATGACTGCGTATCCCATTACCCCCGGTGCTGGGTTTGCATTTTGTCCTCCCACATGGAGCCACACTGAAGGGTATATCTGAAAAAAAAAATTCTATGGAAAAAAAAAAAAGAGTATCTTTAGAGCAGAAGAAAAAAATTCAGGGATTTATTTCCTCAGACACCCTGATGAAGCCGTGACTTATGCTTTGAAGAGAATAAAGCCTTGCGAAATGCCGGTTATCGGTGCTTTCTTAGCTAGCAGCAGGAATAAGGTAATGACATGTTAAGATCCAGAGTGAAGAGTTCGGACCAGCAGGAGAGCAGAGTGACCTCAGCCCAGCTAAGTGACGGTCTCAGCTCGGCTCCATCTGCCCATTGTGTTTGCCCTTGGCAACCCAACATAGTTGCTGGTGTTGGTGAGTTAATGAGGACTGTGGAAAGGTTAAGTAAGCAGGAGGGGCAAGACTAACAGGAAAATTACTACTGCCATCATCACACAGCCTGGGCTTGGCAGAGCTCAGGCCCCTCTCATGTCATTCATCAGCCCTGATTTTAATGATGCGTGGGTAATGCCGGGCTGTAGATTACAGCAGCGCGCCATATTGACAGCACTGGCTGCTAAACGCTTTTGTACTGTAATTGAAGTTTACCTTGCTGAGGAAGGTAAAAGGAGCACCACCCATGCTTCTTCTGTGGTCACTTTATGAGCATGTGAAGGCAGAATAGAGGTGGTGGTGGTGGTGGTGGTGGTGGTGGTGGTGGTGGCGGCGGCGGCGGTGAGGAGGGGGTGGCGGCCGTTCTGTCTTGCCATCCCTCGCGGCTTGAGCTGCTCCTCGGAGCTTCTCCTCAGGACGAACACAGCCTGCCGACTCCCTCCACACCATGATGGATGATGGGATTGTTATTCAGCATTCCTAGGCTCCGCTTGGCTGCCAAGCTGCTGTCTCCTCCGATGGCCATTGTTCTCCGGTCGGCTGGAAGAGTCACCTTTATCCGATTGAAATAAATGAGATATACTCAAACTGAGACATTAATTACAAAGTTTATCTCCCGGCTAAAGTACACTAATAAAGGACTCTAATAAGGCATCCATCATAGCTGGGCTCTGTGGATGTGGCTAAGGGCACCGGCCAGAGGTCACTCAATTTGATGAATGACACATATGATGCAAGAAAAGATATTGCAGCCCTCATCCCCCATGTGCGATTCCAGTGTATGTAGATTATAGATATGCAAACATTTTATAGAAAATTTTAATGGGTCGACCATGTATTTCATGGAAAAAATATCCAATGACAGATATGCATTTTCCCTTTGCGTACTATCCAGTTCCGAGTTTATCACTGCATTATTCAGAGAGACAGTCATAACGATGCCAACCACCTCAATGTCGGCCAATAGGAGAGCAGGGTGTTCACCTTCAGTCAAAGCAGAAAACAAGCACAACAACTGTAAGTACTATTTTTGCGTTGTTGCCTGCAGACAATTATGACAAATGTGCACTCTGCACTGCCGACACTTGCTGCTGACTGCTGCAGGCCAGGTCCTGCTGGTTCAAAGATGAACTGGAGAAACAACCGCGCCGATTATTTTTCTGTAAACCTGGTTAAATGATCTTTGGAGGACCTTCAAAGATCATTTGGCCGTTGCCTTTGCTGAAGTGCCTGCTTCAGCAGCGACATGATTTAAGTTATTTTTGTCAAAATGTTCCACGACAGTCAACAAAGGTCTCCAATTGTGACATAACAAGACGTCCGATTTCTCGGTCGTCCTGCTGGAATTTGTGCCTCAGGTTGTACGGTTTCCCTCCTACTAGCGAGATGATGCATTTAAAACCAGAGCCATGGACTCTCTTCTCATGCAAAAAAAAAAAAAAAGAAAGAGTAAGCGATCACATTGCATCTTCAATTTTGCCGTATTTAGCTCGCCAACAAGTGCTTGTTAGAGTGTTCAAACACTTGGCACAGGTGATATTCAAGGTGAAGTGTGTTTCAGGAGAACACAACAACTCTGTACTGAGATTGCTGTTGCCAAAAAAAAAACAAAAAAACCCCAAAACAAAAAAATGTGCTATTTCTTAGCTAAGTTGAGTATTTTATTGGTTGAACTGTGGACCTAATTATTTATAGATAAGATAAAGATGGGGCGACACGGTGGTGCGGTGGTTAGCATAGCAAGAAGGTCGCAGGTTCGACTCCCGGCCTGGGGTCTTTCTATGTGGAGTTCGCATGCTCTCCCCGCGTCTGCGTGGGTTCTCTCCGGGTACTCCGGCTTCCTCCTAAAAGCATGCTGAGGTTAATTGGCTACCCCAAATTGCCCATAGGTGTGTGTGTGTGAGAGTGTGAGTGGTTGCATGTCCTTCATGTGGCCCTGCGATGAGCTGGCGTCTCGTCCAGGGTGTACCCCGCCGTTCGCCCATTGCCAGCTGAGATTGGCTCCAGCACGACCGCGACCCGGAATAAGCGGAAGACAGCGAGCGAGAGATAAAGATGTTTTTTTTTTCTCCAGTGCGGGCACAGGACTCTGAATGGACCTCTTCACAAGTACTACTAACTTTTTCAGAGCCTTTTTTTTTTTTCTTTCTGGTGTGAAGAAGCAAATTGCCCATGCAGTGCAATTTTAGTGACCACATTGTGGCTTCTGGCAGTGATTCAGAATGACTGTTTGACATCTCCACTGCTGTGCTAAGATTACGCCCGCTGTCTTTCTTCTTCTTCTTCTTCTTTTTTTTTTTTCCCCTGTCAAACGTCTTCTTTGTTAACAATTTATCAGTTGTCTGAAAACAGCATAAGTGCCTCCCTCCCAGCACTGGACAACAACGGCACAGGGGATGCTTAGCAAAGGTCAACTGTACATGTGTGGGACGGGAAAGATACTAAAAAACCCACAAAATCTTACTGGTGATCAATGCAATTTAAAGGGAAAAAAAACAAACAAACAAAAACATTTAGTGAGGTTATTTATGAGATGAGGCAGAGCATTCTTCATCTCATAAATTCATTTTGTGTAAATTTTCTGGCACGCAACGCTGTCGATGGATACAGGAGACATGAGATGGAAAGAGATGGGGCATGAACTGCTGTAGGGAACATAAGGCCGCCTTTTAAGGAACAATTAAATGTTTGTGGCTAACATTGTCTTTTAATCATTAAGCAGGTGTCCTCATGCATGTCATGCATCACAAAAACATAAAAGCTCATTCACCAGTGAAATAAATGACCCGCATGCTCAAGTGTACTTACTTACAATATGCAAAATAGCAGCTTCCCCTCATATGCAAAACAGCCCTTTTCCTCTTTAAGATCTATTATTCAGTTTCTCACATGCATATCCAATTGCTAAATGAGCTTTGCCTCATTCCACCAACTCAAAAATATCCTCATGGAAAAAAAAAAAAAAAAAAGCAAACTCCAGCAGCAATTACTATCATCCAGTGGGCAACATGGTTTGTCCTCTTGTCTCTCATATTTTCTCCCTGTGGTGTCATTAATCACTGTGATCTGAACCAATCATGCAGTTAAATTTAAACCTGCTTCCATCCAAGAACCAAATCATCCAGTGCGCAAATGTGCCTCTCGTTGAAAACAGCTGCCAGTTAAGGACAGTAACATTTAGATAAATTATCTGCCGCTGGTTATTTGCCCACAATTCATGCCGTGTGCGTGCGGTTGGTTTGAAAGGACACGGCCGCATGATAAAAATGAAAATCGTGTTATAGGAGCTTGTTTCGTCTCCTGGCTGCAGCAGAAGTTCACCCCTACAGGCTGACCAAAGCTCTGTGGTTTGCCCAGAGCAAGCTGTCTTGCTCCCGCCTCTGCGCCTCATCTGTCATTGGCCAGACCTAAAGCTACAGGATTTTGCCTGAAGACTTTTAAAACTCTCTGGTGAGAGGTCATACATTGAATTAGAAAGCCAGTGGGGGAAATATCTTGCTGCTGGAGCAAAAGCAAGAATTAAACTGCAATTCTTTGGCCTGGAGCATTGCTTGCCCTGTCAGTCTGGATCTGACCTTTGTAGTATTTTTTTTTTTCCCCCATCAAAGACAGACTGTGGAATATACAGTATAAGAATATGGGTATGGTGGTCGGACTCTTAATCGAGCCCAACCTAAACGTGATAAACCGTACAAAAATGTTCAATGACAAAAGAATAACTAAACAGACTCTACGACAAGTATTTGGGATATTTTAGGAAGCACAGGCCCCCTTCCCAGCAGCATCTCCCCACTTCAAGTGCCGAAGTGTTTGTTATTTAGATTAGTGAATGGCCTCATACAGGGAACATCACTCCAGCAACCTCAGAGAGGAGAGCTTAGGCCGGAGTTATGGATAGTTTATGGCTGCGTTTTGCAGATTTTCCATAAAAGGATTTGGGCTGCACACAACATGTGGTGGGAATCGGTTTGACACACACACACACACAAAAATTCTCTATGAGTTATAGTCCTTTAAGGTAACTGGCGTGAGGATTATCACATAAGAAACTAGCAGCGAGTTGGGTTTTGCATACTCAGTTGGTACAAGTCAGAAGAAAGAGCTGATGATCTT